>JAIPRN010001417.1:0-46596 GCA_025469175.1 Geopemphigus sp. TES_GeoC_2020
TATATATATATATATATTTATTTATTTATTTATTTACGCTAAAAGGCTGAAAGCTAAACCTAAAACAAGTAATCATTTATATGTTTGTTAACAAATTTATGTACGCTTAAATGGTACAATATAATTATACTGTAATAATAATATAATACTATGACTTAAAGTGAAGTGTTTAATTGTATCTTATATTGTATTATATCAAAGTATACACTTTGTGGTATTAGTTAAATGTTTAATTTAGTTTGTAAAATAATTTATAGTCATTAAAGTTTGTAATATATTATTAATTTTGTTGACATTTTTATTTTGTATTTAATCATTAATTATTAAGGTTTTTTAATTTTTTTTACGCAAGATGATATATCTGTATTTACTTTTTCAGTAAAAAATAAAAAAATGCATAAAATTTTTATCCATTTGCAATTAATTTTTAAAAAAAATATGTAAACAAAATAAGTTGTTAAAATAACCTTAAAATACGAAGACTACACATAGTTGGGTAATAGCAATATTGTTGAATCGATGTCAGTGAATAGTTTTATCTAATGATACAGGTTTCTGTTAAATAAAGTATAGAAAATTTTCTGTTTTTATCAAAACAATTTTTGAAGTAATGACAGAAACACCATTATGATTTTTCCAATTACAATTTCATGAAATGTATAGACAGTTGTTACTGTTATATTGTAATAATTGCCGAAAAATGCTTATTTTGCGTAATAATTTTTTATTAAACAACTATTTGTATCTATGAACAAAACATTAAAATTACACAGAAAAACTTGTACACATATAATAGCTATATCTTAATAAGAAGTTATTGAAGGAAAAGCAACTTTGATGCTGAATTGATTACTAGAGAGGGCTATCATTGCCAAAACTAATAGCTATGTCCCTTAAAAGAAGACAACAACCTATAGTCTGTTCCATTTAAGAGCGCACCGCTCGGCGGACGAAAACTGGTCTATTCTCGCGCATGCTAGTGGGCGTTACCACAATGCGTCCCGGCGGCGGCACGGTGAACCGTTTATACAGAGTGTTATATAATGTCAATTATCGAATTCATATACATTTATTATAATATTTATAATTATTTATATTTATATTTATACTACTATATAATACGCGAAAGCGCATTGTTACTACAACTCTCTGTATTCACGGCAGCGTCGCCGTAGGCGGCAACATCGTCGATTACGGTAACCAATCACAGAGCGTATAGACCCGTCCTAGGGGGTCCGGACATCGCTCGGCGATTCATTTAGATGCGCCAACGCGGTGCGCTCTTAAATGGAACAGACTATAGTTACACGGTTAGGTTTGGAAATGTCCTAATAATTTCTATAATACCCGTGAACAATGATTAACTGTAAGAATAACTGCCGAAATAATGTTTTATTTTGATTTGACTGTATATTCCACACTATTGTCTTTAAATGTTTTATGGTTTTTGTTCCAAGCAAATTAAAAAATTGCGTGTTTTCGAATAATTGCCGAATAGTTTTAGATTATTGGCGAAATGGATATGGAAAAATTCGCATATTACAATTCCTTTAAGTAACCAGAACAAAGTCTAGTAAAGACAGTTTGGTCGATAGCATCCTATGGAATGTTAACTTTAGAATGTAGTTCTATGTATCCTGGATCCATTTACTAGAAACGAGTATCGGCGGATATTCTTACATTTGTAAGCACACTACATTTTACTTTTTGATCAAGTTCTGAAAACATGAATCGTAGATAAAGCACGTGGAACGTACAATGAATAGGACCAACGGGTTTTTAATTCGAGAATTCGTTTCACCAAAATCGATAATTAAAATCTAGTTTTCCAGATTTGTATGTTAGTTGGAGCTCTTTAACAAATGTTCGGTATTCTTTATATAAAGAAGGTCGACACATTTAATTCGCGATTAAAGTTCGATGATCGAATTTCGTATAAATGTTGTTTGTGTTATTGTAAAAGATAAAGTTTTATTTTTCGATTTAGATTGTATGTATAAATATCACAAGAAAATGTAAACGTAAGAGGTTTTCAAATAGAATACATCCATTCAATTAACTGTGGATTTTTATTTCACTCGAAAACTTTTTGAATCGATTTGTTTTTCGAATAAACGGACTTTATATTAATAATTTGCGTTTCCTACGAACTATTTTATTATAATATAATTAAAAAGGAATATATTTAAATAAACGTATTCACTTGGGTAACAAAACAATTACCACTCAAATAATAATAAACAATAATAGTTAACTAGTCTTCCGTGGTTTTATCAGTAAACAATAGGTTATGTTTTCTTTAGTTTTCACCCATAATATATTATTTACAGTCGTGGTTGCGAACCACAGGATTTATCCAATACAAGGTCACGGTGGAGTGTTCTCGACTATAGAAGCCGCAACCGTCTTGCCATCGATAGTTTGTCGTCAATTCTTTGTTATCGGTAGCTGATAATCCTCTTTCTGGTTTTTGTTCAACCTCCTTGCTCTGTACAATGTGTTATTATCCTGATCATTGTTGATAAAAATGATAACGGATCAACAACACTGAATGTTACAAATGTTTGGATGTAGTAAATATTGTAAATTTTGAGTTATATATATCTCGCTAGTCTTGGTTCTATCGTTTATTGTCGAGTATTGTTATCGAGTGGTTTATTTTTATTTTAAAGATCCGAAGTACTCGACAATAATCTTGAATTGTTGATTGGGTTTGTTAGACGATCGACGTATTTAGTTATTCGACAATTATAGACTTAGCTAGAGTCTTTGTTCGGGTTTTCAATAATTATACAATTACGTATTACCGTCTATAGTAACAGAAGCGAATAAAAATGGTTATAGCTATTACGTCAGAATCAGAATTTGAAGCACTGAAGTGTGTTATACATAGTATACATAGTCGAAATTGTTTAATATTTAACACTTACATTTTTCTGTGTTCAGGTCAAACGGACTGTCCATTGTACATTTTTATGCTGATTGGTCAGAACCATGCCAGCACATGAATGACGTTCTTGAAGACTTGGCTTCAGAAGACGAATTCCAGGTAAATTATTAATTATAAAACGTTTGTATAGGTGCAAATGGACTGTTGACAAAATGTTTCAGAACGTTAAAATTGCCAAATGTCTGGCCGAAGATCTTGTAGAAATATCGTTAAAGTATAATGTGTCTGCTGTGCCAAAATTTATTCTGTTTCGTAACGGTGTTCAATTCGATGCACTAGATGGTGCCGATCCAATAGAATTGAATAAAAAACTCCAAGCTTTAGTAATTTCAAATATTTAGGATAAAAAAATTAATTAACGAATTTAAGTACTATATTTAATTATACATTTAGGTGACTAAAGGCGTCACGAAAGATCAAAATGTAGATGACATAAATTTGAGACTGAAATCGTTAATAAAATCCGCTCCTGTTATGCTTTTTATGAAGGGATCAAAGTCTGACCCAAAGTGTAAATTTAGTACAGCAATTGTAAATTTACTTAAAGAAATCGGTGCTAATTTCAGTACATTTGATATATTAGAAGATCAAGTTGTTCGAGAAAAGTTAAAAACTTATTCAAATTGGCCAACATATCCACAGGCAAGTTTATTGATTATATATATATATATACATATTGTATAAATTGTTTAGCATTTTATGAAATGGTTGGTTTGTGTAGCTTTATGTTAATGGTGAATTGGTTGGAGGATTAGATATCGTAAAAGAACTGAAAGAAAATGGTGAGCTACACGATTTATTAAAATTAAAAAAAGTGGACAAAGATAAAACTAACCTTAATGACAGGTAATTATTTTTTTTAAACAATTATCAACATATTTTAAAATCTATTTCACATCAAAATAAGAAAATATATTTGTAGTTTTGTTGTATTTTATTGATTTATTATATTGTAGGTAATAATTTGTGGCATTGGTTATATTTAAAATATCGTCATACCTTGACAAGTGTTTACCATCACATTTCAAACTCTACCTGGCTTGTTATTATAAGTGGTTCTAATCATATTGCAAACATTTGCTGCGTAGTTAGCTGATTATTCATTTTCAAATTTTTCGTATGCTGGCCATGGTTACCCTATTAGTTTCTTGTGACTAACAATAATGATTAACGATGTTAACAAATATCGAAGTTAATTTGAATTTAGTGTTTTGAAAACTAATTACATTTTAAAATTATTGATCTATTCTAAAAACTATAATTTGTGGTTTTATCCAATCAATTGCGTGAAATTTACTAATACTTTATCTACATATTATAAATAATTAAGTAAAGAACATAGTTGTTGTCACATCGAGTTAAAATCCTAAGTACTAATCAATTTTCTTTTATTGCGTATTATTCAATAGTAAATTACCAATCATACATTTGTAGTCTTTGCGAACAAAAAACAAATTTAATAAACGCATAAGTTTTGTTTTTGCTTTTATCAGTATTTGATCAATATTGTCAATTTTGAATCATTAGCAGTGGTTCTTATATTTGTTGTACATTTATCCTTTTTATATTTTATGATAGTTGAAAAGAATCAATATTATTTATCAACATCATGTACTTATTTTATTTCAGGCTAAAGTCACTTATTAACCAAGCTGATGTTATGGTCTTCATGAAGGGTAATAAACAAGCGGCTCGCTGTGGATTTAGTAATCAATTAATTCAAATACTAAACCAAACTGGGTGTGTATCATAAGCTTTATTTGGATAATATTGATTGATATTTGACGTTAATTTATGTATTTCAACAGTATCGATTATGACACATTTGATATTTTTACTGATGAAGAAGTTCGACAGGGCTTGAAAGTTTATTCTAATTGGCCAACATATCCACAAGTTTATGTTAAAGGATCATTGATCGGGGGTTTGGATATAATTAATGAACTGAAGGAAGCTGGAGAGTTAGATTCTACTCTTAAAGGATAAATATACGAACGTTTTGAAATAGCTTGGTTACTTTTTTCAATTAATTATTCGATCGGTCTAGTATATTTGTGATTACAGCGTACAATTATTAACGTTAATTCCTGACTTCGAGAAAATATATATATATTACGATTATTTCCTTTACAGTTATTTAAAGTCGTGTATGGTTTTGTAAAATAATATTTGTGTTCATTCAGCTCAATTTAAATACGTTTGTTACTTGTAATTCGATATTGTCAAATAAACGTTTAAAAAGTTCTTTATATACTAATATAATATGAATACAATATTTCGACGAAATTAATTTGAATATATATATTAGTGATTATTAATTTGTTACTTGTTAAATCTCAAGAAAACTTGAACAATACTTTATACTGTGGTATTGATAGTGATTGTTAAAGAAGGTGAAAAGTAGTACAAAAGAGGTAATTGGGTATCTGAGTAGGTGGTACATCTGTATAATTTGACGATAACAAGAATGTATTAAACAACAGTGTACATTATTTTATATTTACACAAACAATCAAACGTAATAATATATCATAAATAATACAATTTACACGACAATATTTAATCTATCATAAACTGAGTGTTTTTTTTTAAAATAATTTCCCTTTAATTATTCCAATATGTTTGTATTAGTATAAATAATGTTATATTATATAAAATATATATATATAGTTTATTCTGTTAAAGAATTGCGTAAAAAATAATAATAAAATACGTTTTGGAATATGAATAATAACAATGACCGTTATTTTATCGGCTCTTTAAAATTTTTTAACAATATATAATGTAACAAACGCGAATATTACCTTATATATATTAGTGAAGAATTCGCAATATGATAAATATTTCGTAACAATATTATAAAATATACTCTATCGGCATTTATCATATTATTTTGTATTAACAAAAAACGAGTTTGAAACAAGTACTCTATTTGTTTTCTATCCCAATGAATGAAATTTACAAATTTTAGAAAAAATTGTATATATATATATTTATTGAGCAAATGCGTATAATATGAAATATATATTTATATATGTATTTAACGTGTACAATGAAAATGGTTACGGATATTTGGTGTTTCAAACTTATTTAAAAACTCAAACTCGTAAACGGGTTTATAATAAATAGTACGTATATACACACGCGAAATATAAAAAATCGGACGCCAGAATTTCTAAAAAATTTCAAGCCCAGCGGATTGTTTTGTCGGTGTTTCGATTACAACAGAAACGTCGAAAACAATCTTAATATTTATTGTAAGCTAGTTGAGCGTATCGATGATATAGAAAACACTAATGATTTCAACTTGGCGGTCGCATCTTGTTTGGGGTAATTTGAGAATTCTAAAAACGATATCTGTATATTATATATCGAATTATTTGATTTGAAAATTGTTTTAAATCGATAAAATATGTAAAACGTTACGGTTTTGGCGCGTTGGGGAGGGGGCTGGTTAGTAAAACCGATGGCGGAAAAATGAGTAATTGTACCGCGACGTAGGTTTTTTTTTGTTTATTTCCAGCACGTCTACCGAACACACATTCGACGCATCGACGAAATCGTGAAACAATAAGATTGTTGGCCAAATCTCTCGTGTTGTACGCAATATAACATTCCGGCGGTTAGGCTCTGATCTTCCTCAGGTTATCTCGACCGCCGAACGATCGGATCGATTCCAGAAGACTCTCCCTGGGGTCTACGTTCGCCGAAATTTCCCTAAGTTTCCTATTTAGAGGCCGAGAAGCAGCGACCGACTTTCCGAAAGTAAACGACGATGACGATGACGATTTCACGAGTTCATTGTCGGCCGTCGTCACCTGTTGTTGCCGTATCACGTTTGGTCCGCCGCTATGATACAGACCGTAGCCGTTGCTGAGCTTGGCTTGAGCTTTGATTGCTTCGGACAGAGCCAGTGTCGGACTAACGGCGGTCGTCTGCAGCTGCAGTTGTTCGGCGTAGGGTTTTTTCAGTTCGACCGATTTCACGATCGGCACCCTAGACACGGCGGGCTGCGGCTTGCCGTTGTCATTTTCGTTCGTCACGACGTCCGGCGTCCTCTGCTGCTGAAACCGTTGTCTGATGCCGATTACGTAATCCCGATCGGTCTTGATGCTGACCTGCCTCTTGGGACGTTCGTTCCACGTGGACAGGTTGATTTTCGGCGGGCCCGCGTACGAATACCTGTTGTTTGTCTTCTTCTGATCGTCTTCGCTGCGACGATTGTCGTTTCCCGTTGATCGCTCGCGTTCCGCGGCCCATGATACGGTCGTGATCGCCGGGATTGTATCGGCCACATTTTGACGACACTTGGTTCGTTGGACGAATGCCGTTGGCGATTCTTCTGATTCGATTGTTTCCGTTGTCTTTCCATTCGACTGCGTTTTCAGTACGTTGTTGTCGTTCGACCGGTCTCCGCCGTTGAGAGTTCTCTCCGAATTCGTTTCTTCGGTAAGTGTTCGCGCGTCGGGAACGTCATTAGCAGCGGCGCTATACGAATACGACGATTTTTTACTATTATAGTACAAAAAACTTAAGGTTTAGTAAAACGGTATGATTTGGATTTTTGAGGAGCAAGGAGCGATGACGAGGATGTTGGTGAAATCGAGTGGTTAAAGTATTTAGGGTTTGTATTAGAGAAGCACAGTAACTTTGTAGAGTGTATGAAATACTGTGTTAAGTGTGGCCGGATGAAGTGGAGAGAAGCGTTTGACGTTTTGTGTAATACGATTTGGTTAAAAAGTAGATTTTATAAGACAATGGTGCAACGCTGTATGGATCAGAATGTTGGGCAGTAGACAAGGTATTAGAATAATGGATGAGTGGTAACGGAGATGAGAATATTAAAATGGGCGAATGGAATAATTAGAAAAGATAATGTAAGGAATGGGGTAGCATAACTCTGGTTTTAATAGTTGGTAAAATGCGAGGAAATATACTGGACGGTTAGGATGTGTTTTAAAGGGAGAATAGACGGAAGTAGTGAAAGTGATAAAGGAAATGGGGGTGGTAAAGGAATATATGAGCATTATGCGGGCGATCGAGTAAAGTGGAAGGTGTGGCTAGAATTTAGTTGGGAGACAAAGTGAAGGGGAGGACAAATTGTACAAAGACAAACGATACATTCACTGTACGCGTTACGTTTTAATTATAATCAGGGATTTTATTTTACCTCGAATTTTTGGTTTTGCCGTTTTCTTTGGGTTTGTGATATTCGATTTGAGGGAGAATCGTTTTCAAAATCTGTAAAAAAAAAACCAATAAGAATATTGGTCGTCAAGCGAAATTAACGTCATTGGAAAAACCGTATAATATATATCGAAAAAATGGAAGAAACCGAAACGTGCGCGATCGTTTAGTTTTTAATTAAATACGACGGGTAATATATAGTTATATACACGACGGGTTCGACGAATCGATTAATTATAGACACATTAACTTATGATCGTGTACCTGAAGGGAATGTAACGGAGACGTCTGTTCCAGCGTAGGTTCGATTTTTTTCGGTATTATCTCGTGTTCGTAATCCTCGTGGCCACTTTCCCGAGCATCTGTTCACGACGAAATAAGTCGCATATACGGACGACAAAAAAAAAAAAATTGATCACGAACCGAACTCACCTTCCGTTATGTTGTCTACGCTGAACGATCTTCTCACAAGAGACTGTTGGTCACAATCGAGTCGTTCGGAAGAATACGTCCGTCCGACGGAGTGTTTGGCCAGCCGATTCGACGGTTTGATATTGCCACTCAACAGACTTATGTGCGACGTACTCCGTTTGACCGTGACGGCCGAGTTATTCCTGTCCACGTTGAACGATTTGTGCCTATTAACCGAGTTGAACGTTTGCGTGTTGTACGCGGGATTCGATTCCCGAGCCATTTGCGTCGTCTTCCACGTTCTGACGGATTCGTCGCAGAATATTTCTCTGGGCTTAATACAATCTTCGTCGTAAGCGACGATTTTGAAATTGTTCAGTTTGGACTCTTGGGGCTCGGAAATTTTCACGGGTTTTTCTTCGGCGTGCAGTTTTTCTTCGCAACTCGACGGCAACGACGAATCGTCCGAACCCACTCCCGAGTCTTGCGGGAAACAATGGTAATCGTTACCGATTATTTTCGTTACGGACTCCTCTATCAGTACAGCGCAATTTTCCTTCGCTTCTACCGGACGTTCAACGGCCGGTTCGTCTTGAAGCATCACCACGTCTTTCAGATTGCCAATGGTTACCGTGTCGAACATCGTCATCGTGGGTGAACGGTCATCGTCCCGAAACGCCGACGGAGGGTCCGGCAATTTATATTCCCAATCGATGTCCGAAACGTCGTCCGCGTTATTTTCTTTGATGGTAACGATGGACGGCGTGTCGTAACCACTGGTCGCGTCACCGAAAATACGATCGATCTCTTCGTCGTCCATTCGCAGCTCGTCTTCGTCCGCCGTCGAACCTATACACACACACACACACACACACACACGTCACGCGCACATTCAACATTATTATTATTATTAACAACAGTGTTAAATTATTTATGTTTTCCCGACACCGTACAATATTCGAAGAGCGCATAAGCGTAGAAAAAAAACGAAAGAAGTTCGGTATAAAGCACCTGGAGACAATCGAGGCACTTCCGTCAAATCACCCGGCTGATCGGACGCCACCGGTCGGCTTTTCGTCGAACATCGTACAGGTGGTTTAGGCGCCGGCCGTTTCGATTTCCATCCCGATGTCGATAAGTATTTACAACCTACTACAATCGAGGATGTGGGAGATGCGGGTTCAGTGAAATCTAGATAAATAACGGACGTAATATACACAGTTAAGCCAAGCAAGCTAGGGTTCAAAATGTCGTGTAAAGAATAAGAACTATAATAACAGCGGGCAAATATATTATGTACACGGAATATATTCGTTTGCCGAGTATCAAACGTATTCTTCGTTTTTAGAAGCTAAGACGTTGTTAAGATGTTTTAAGAATTTGTTCCAAGATTCCGTTTTGTATTGTCTACTACTATTAATCGCGTCACTACTATCGTCTACGCCGTTTAATGTTATTACAGATTTGTAATTGTCAGCAGCCGGGTCGCTGGATAGAAAGCTTAAGGGTATTTTGGAAAATTTTAGGATCGTTGCGGGGGTCTCGGGTAACGTACCTCTATCTACATCGGACCGACTAAGCGATGACAACGAGGAAGTCGCCGGGGATAGATTAGGTTCAACTACGTTATTGTTGTTCAGTTCTATTCTGGAGACGGTTTTTGATTTCTCTTGCGCGTCGACGGGCATAAACATTTTCGAAGCGATTGGCAGCGTTTGCGATTTACGTTGCGCTTCTTGTTCACGTTCGGGCTCTTCTTGCGGCGGCGCTAGTTTCGGTTTATTCGAAGACGGCGGTAGGGGCGCCGCTTTCTTTTTACGGCCTAAAAACACGAACGGTCAATTATGATATTTTCTCGCGTCCACATTTTTCGTAGGTATTAAGAGAATTATTAATACCCACGAAAATCATGTGGCCGTATCTATTTCAACGCGACAACGATTGAGCCGCGTTAAAACGTACGTTGTTTTCACAGTTCAAATGTTACGTAAGCGTACGGTTTTCGCTCGCAGCGATAATACGAACGGCCGTATTGTACTCACTTTGTATAGATATAAGCGACGTAGTAGATACAGAGTGTTTTGATTGACCTATGTTGTATGACATAAAAGGTATTTCGGAGAACTGGTTTTGATTTTGTCCGCAAGCTTGGAGATTGGTCATTGAACGTGACATGGTCGGTGCGGACGATTTGGTAGGAGAAAATTTCCCGTGTCTAGCGCTTATTCCAACACTGATCGCCAAAAAAAAAGGAAAGAAAGAAAATTAATCGTCTAAACGCCGAGACGATTTATTATTCGACCCGTTAATAATAACCACATTTCGTATTTGTACGTTTTTATTTTGTTCGTCTTACTTGCAATCGACAGCATCACTGAGAACCGACGATTCGTGATATCCACTACTGTCGGAGCTATTCCGTGAATGTGAAATGATTGTTTGTTCTGAAGTATTTTGTTGTTGCTGAAATATTTTATTATTATTGTATTTTTTACTTTTTATCAGAAACGTATTATTATTATTATACGGCTACGATGTAATTTAAGGCGTGGTATTATACCGATGGTGGTTTCGGGGCTAGCCTTCTTTTCCGGACCGGTCTAGACGGCAATACTTTGACCATTAACGGGCGGCGCGCGGGTATGTCCGATAATTCATCCGACCTGGTCGGACTCAAGCTTCTACCGCCCAAGCTACCACTGCTCAGGCTATCGTCGCACTGTAAATACGTAAATACAATATATTATAGTACGTTTTCTGG
Organism: Geopemphigus sp. TES_GeoC_2020; assembly: GCA_025469175.1. Classification (NCBI taxonomy): domain Eukaryota; kingdom Metazoa; phylum Arthropoda; class Insecta; order Hemiptera; family Aphididae; genus Geopemphigus; species Geopemphigus sp. TES_GeoC_2020. Next base: position 11,310 of record JAIPRN010001417.1, read on the forward strand.
CCCAGCAAACAACGTTCGTTACGCCGCTCCAACGTATTTTTAAAAACTCGAAAGTATCCTATTAAACAAAACGTGTACTAAACAGAGGACGTACGTATTTTTTTAATAAAAAGAAAAATGTTACCGTTTAATTGGATTTAATTTTTGTAGTAAACGAACGAATAAAACACTTTCTAGTGTACGTGTTTAATTATTTATAATAACACGGTTTGTACATTACCGAAAATTGTTTAGGTGTCCGGGACATGATGTCATCCGAAGACAGGCCGCCGATGAGAGTGCGGTTAGTATTCAACACCAGAGACAATTGCTGCAGTTTATATTCGACTAATGTTTTACTCAAGTCCAAAGGCTCGTTCAATTTATCTTAAATAGGGAAACAAAATTAAACGTGCGTATTGACGATGGCCATTTACAAATGACATTATACGTTGTAAAAACTTCGTATCGGTTCTAGAATGTTATATTTACGAGTTGGATAGATAAGATAACACAGAATTATAGTAGTTACTTGACAATGCGCAATGCATGGAATTCGGGTAGAATATAATACTTATATTATTCCGAAAACACTTTTGTAAAAACGTTCAAATAAAATTCGAACAAAATGCGCTATGGTTATAGTGGTGTTTGAATTGGGAACATGAGCTCTGCTAAGTAGAAAAGTCGGAGCGTTTTGATAAGAATTTTACTTCGTTGTAATAATAGGGAAATTACGCCAAAAGCCCGTTTAAAATGTATTAAATATTACATTTCTAACGTGTGCGTATAAATTACCAATGTTTTGAACCATTATTCGGTTACTGGTAAAACGGCCTGTTTTACAAATTAAATATAAACGATTAGGTTAAGACGAAGCGTTAAAACATTTTATAATTCGCAAAAATATTCAGAATTTGCAAATTTGGCGTGCAACTGTACGAGATCAAAACGATGATAAATATTCGGTAAAATAAGAGTTCAGTTCAACAATTCTTAAATTATACTCTACAGAACATTATCAACATTTTGATTCTTGAAATATTTTTAAATCTTTTAATTTCGATATTTTAATTAAATATCGTTTTTTAAAGCGGTTTATGTTTTCTGTAACGTAAAAACATAACCTAAATTAATTAAACAATTGAAAAAAAATTAAATTAAATCGAATTTTTTCAATTAGAAAAAATAAATTGTATATTATAGATATTGACGTACGTTTTATTTCATATCGTTTTTTTTTTTGATAACAAAAAATATAAATGTGATAGAACTGTTATACAATACATCTTATATTATCATAGAAAAAATAAGTAAAATTATGAGTTCACTCTTTTGGTTATAATTTGAGCTAAAAAAATGATTTAATCGTGTTAAAAATTTATGTGTTATATATATATATATATATATATATTTGTTATGTACGATATAAATATTTGTAAAAACGTCCTAATTTTGTTTGTAGTTTGTTTTTATGATGGAATATCAGCCATAATGCTATAATCCAAAGACATCTTTTATACTGAGCTTAGTTATTTTGACGTACGGCGCGTTACCACATAAATCATAAACTAAACTAAAAACAAAAATAACTTCGATTTTAAAAATATTTCAAATTTGAAGAGTTATTACATTTTTCTAATTTATCGGCAGTAAGAAATAATAATATAACGTAATTGATGAAAAATATAAAACCACAATTGAGAAAAATTTTCTTTTTTATTATTCATACCGGCCGTTTGTTTAAGTAAAAAAATAATTTGGGTACAGAACAAAATTGTAGATTCGCTTCGTCTCTATGCGTATATTCTCAATCCATTTGTAGTATAAATTCGTGATTTTAAAATAAAGAGAAACCTATACATTTTGATTGAATGGAAGTTAAAACCAACCATTTATCTTACATATAATTAAAACTCGTTTTGTTATTAGTATAGCGTCAATATTAAATAATCGAAGCGGTAAAATTGTTTTAAAAATATACTTATTCGGTTTTTTTTTTCAAACGCTATAGGTTAAATAATGTATTTTTATATTTATTTACAACGCTTAATTAAACGAATGCTATAACGTCGGTTACGATTTTAATATTTATAATTTTAAATTGGTACGTTTGTATTATATATACAAAGTCTTATATAATAGTTAAGTTTTCGTTTGTGACATCCATTTTTCATATAAATTATTTGTAAAAAATAAATAAACAACGGAAGTTTTTGAAAACCGTGTAGTCGGCGAATTAAAAATTATTCGCTATAGTGTCAAAAGTACGTTATAAATATTATAAAGTTATTATAAGGTTATAAATATTTTCGAGATCAGGATCGTTAATCCAACCACAATTTTCATAAACAAAATATATTGAGCGAAGGAGGATGTTAGTTTTAGGTCCATTTATACGAATTGTCGAGTTCGTCGCACTAGAATTTAACGATTTTTTTAATCGTGTGTTGGATTTTAAAAAAAAATGGTAACTGAGAAAACATATTTCAGATTTATTTGAGTAAAATATAAAATTTATAAATATGTTATATTTCAAATAACGGTTTTATACGCAGTCAGAAATGTATCGAATGATGTTTAATTAAGTGACTAAATACATTTATATGTAATTATAAAATAGCTATCAGTAAAACCGTTCACTAAAAGGTCATACTACGAAATCTAAATAGATCATTGCGAATAAACGTAACATGACAAATATAATTTTCATAAATACGAAATTTTATTAAACTAATAAATACTTTTTTTAAATTAACGTTTAAATAAGGAATTAGCGCATACATATAATATATATTAAAAACGTTTCTATCGGAACGACGTTGTAGAGTTTTGGTTTAAAATTTTAAAATACAATTTTTCGTTAATTTTGCATTGCACGTGTATCATTGTATTAACATCAACGAAAATAAACGCGTAATAATAATAAAAATAATTTGCGGTACATACCTGGTTTCCTTAATGTATACTTGGCCGAGTCGAGATTTTTTTCGAAGCATACTTGTTTAAGGATACTGTTTAATTGAGTTTTTGGACTTATTCGGGCCACGTATAGTTGATTTCTTGGTAAATGCACCTAAAATAGAGCGATTTTTTGAAAAATGCGCCTTTTTCAATCGAAAGTCCGATTGGAAAATTTAATTTCGTACTTGGAGACGGAACGTTTGTTCGAACGGTTTCGACATGCACTTGATAATGGACTGATTTTGATATCTACCATTTTTGCTCGCGTTTTTAGGAACGATGTTCACTGTCCACGTATCTAGAGCACCTGTGAAGGAGAGGGAGAGAATATGATTAAACTGCGTCAAAGGTCACAATGCGATAATATTATTAATTATTATCGTTATTAAAGGCATTCGTAAGCATTTTCCCGTTAATGTATTGCATTATCTTCGAGGCACAGATATTTCGCAACAGGTAATTGCGTTTAATAATAACGTTTTGCGACCTATAGAATTTCGAATTGTTTTGATTTTACAAAAACTTATTACGAAAACGGTTATTGATTGAAAGTTTTCGTTTAAAAATATCTCGTTACCGCAGGCTTATTATATGTAATATGTACGTTGGTATTTTCAACTGAATTTAATCATCAAGTATTGAACTAAGCGATTACAGTGTATAACTGACATTGAAATTGAGTTGTTTCGGGTTTGGTTTTTATTAATTTCCCGAGTTTTATTTTTTTTAAATACATTTTAAAACGTCATCGAATATAATTTTGCAAGTTAGGTGACACGGGTCTCAAATTAAAATGTTTACGTGTTAGATTATTAAAAATACGGGTTTTAAATATTGTACACTAATTGATATTAATTAAATGGGATGGGTATTAGAACGGTGTAAACTATTTCAAACCCATTATTATTGTTATTTTGTTCAAATAATCGGTTGTCAAATTGTAATTCATTTTATTTTCTCGATTTTTTTAGTTATTAACGACTCAAAATTAGGCACTAATTGCGAAAACAACCAAAGTATAAATATAATCGAAAACATATATAGCATACAATCGAAACTATACGAATTGACCGTGAAGTCGGAACGATTGTCGCTTGTAACGCAATAGTTCAACCAAATATGGATAGTCCACAAAATATTATAGCTTCGTAATAATAATATCGTCTTAATAGATAGCGTGACGAAAGACGACTGTTGTTTAATTTGTAATAAATTTTAAAAATTTTTTTGAATAAGCGGTAATTCGTTTTTGCGTTAGACAATAAAAAAAAATGGTAATTTTTCATTACGCGCGTGTGTTAGTTTGTGCATATTAATATTAAGACTTACCAATTGGAGTACTGGGTTTATATGGTAGGATTCCGAGGTCGCCGATAGCGTGTATCGCGTGACTACCGGGTGATAGTTTGTGAGCAGTAGTGATTTGTACGAGCAGATCCATCATTGGTGTGCTGAAAAACAAAAACATTGTTTCAAATTACGTCTGTAAATCGGATCGCGGTTTTTCCTCTTTAGACTTTTCGTTTTACGTTACACGTATAACGTGTATATACCCAACCTGACGGATCCGAAACAATAGACACTTCGGCCACGCGCGCATCGTGTTTTACACGTATCTAGGTGGGTCCTACCGGGATCTGCGTACACTGACATTGTGTTTCACAATATGCTGACAAAGCGACACACTAGTCCTCTATGTCGATACGATTTCGCTACGACAATAGCGAGGTAACGCAGCGTACACCAGAAATCAATTACGAATTACGTTATTGTAAGCTTGCTAGTTCAGGGCAAATTCTCGGCCGTCGTATTATCGAAATTCGACGGTTTTACACGAAAATTTATTTGCAGACTCGTAATTACAACGACTCATTTTCGACTCGATTATTGGTCGAATACGTTTAATCGAAAATCGATTTCTCCGTTCGCGTTGTATTTATGATTTTGATAAGCATTTATTAACTCGGACGATAATAATGTTATATTGCGAACGGCGTTTTCATTTGAACGAATACATGTAGGTGTACGTTATATAATCGTCGACGAATTTTATTTTGAATAAAAACTGTATTGAACATATACGCTCGTCTATTTCTTTAGAAAATCACGTATATATTTTCGTAAGTGGCTAATGTTATATTATATTCTTTTTAAAACAGTTTCACAAGGTTAAAGTGTGGTATTGCGTTAAGCATATATGCATAATATACGAACAATATATAATATATATTATAATATGTATACTAAAATACAGTTCGCAAACGATTACTGAGAATGAATAATAATTGCGAGTTCAAAGATGAATATTATAAATGCAAATTAACGTACAAAATAACGAAGTTGCAATAATTTGTTTTAACTAAATATGTATTCTCAATAAAGCCATTGAGAATATTCTATATTCTATATTCTATATTATTATTATACGTTATATTATATCCATATTTATATATCCTATATTCGAACGCTATTATGAGATACTTAACGGGCATACATTATAACGGGTCAAAACATAGTATATAACATTTTTCTAGTACGAAATACTGAAATCACACGTATACAATTTAAAATATTTAATTAAATATTAAATATTTTATTCAATCTTTATGGAAGTTAACTGCGCAGATTAACGCTTATTTGTTACAGATTAAGTACTCTATAATGAAATATATATTCGTGAATTTCTAGAAGTCTTTGGGTTTTCAAAATTGTTAAAAACAACATAATAATATTGCCGCTATGTTAAAATACCTATGTTTTTAGTAATTTTCTGTTAACTTTGGGTAGACGAATTCGTTTAGAATCACTTTCCGAACGTGATAATTCATCGTTGTTTTAAAACGTAAAATGAAAATTTAGTAAGTACAAACATTATCTCAAGTTGAGACGCGAACGAAACAATACGAAGGTGGGAGTTTTTGTGCTCAGTTTCTATTTCGTTTTAATTTTTACACATTCATCCAGAAATAAATATCAAAAGTATTTATAATATTCGAACGTTCTTAAATTTAACGTTTGGAATTTTAAGTATTTTCATATATTACACGATTAATTACTACCACCTTATATTAACTGTACGCTTCAAATATAAATGTAATACTGATTTATTACAACAATAAATATTTAATTCTCATATTGTAAACATTATTAGTATTGACGTTTTGAAATAGAATAATAATATGATAGTTATGAAAAACGAGAGCGAATTTAATTAGTTTTAATTACTTTAAATAATGTGTTAATCGATGTTGATTAAAAGATCATTTTCTTACGTTCCAAAATTGTATAAGTATTTCATCAAAAATGAAACGGAATAATTTTTAATCGACATTTATTATTATAGTTAAGTATTATTATTGAGTTCGAGTAAAAAAATGAATGTTTGGAAATCTAGATTATGGATTGCAGTTTAAGAAAGTTTTTAAATACTTTTTACCAGCGTATAACTGTTTTATAGAATTTTTTCCGAATATATAGTTTTGTCCAAAAATGTACATTAACAAATCACTCGAACAATAATTAAGTACAAATAATTAATATTAGTTCAACGAACGTTTAAGTATGGTCTTTGATGTTACTTATAAGTTCGGTTCAAGGTATCCATTCGATATAATTTTCACAGAATCGATAAACTATATGTATATTTAAAAACATAAATACGGTAAATACATTTTTATGGTATTGCGTAATGTCATTCCGAAACTAGGAAAGAAAAGAAGGAGAAGGATAGTAAAATACCAAGTGGCTTGAAACGCGTGTGTTATAAAGAATCAATTTGTTCGCCATAAATCGCGTTATTAATAAGCTCTGTAACTGATAGGTAATAATAGCTTTGTGATTGGAAAGGTATTTATTATTATTTTTAATGGCAATTTACGCGTTGTTTTATAGATATATTTATATAGGTTTTGATCACAATATTACGGCGAGCTAAAATATTTTTCTTATGAGGTGTAAAACCGTACCAGTTGTTAGAAATCGATTTTTATATAATATGCTTATTAAAACCTTTGTATTTTCACCAGTGCGTAATTATATAAAATAAAGCTATTTCCATCGGACAAAATTATGTATATTACATGAGGGAACATATAATAAAAAGAGAAAACATCTATAAAGGCGAGGTTTAAGTTAGGTGACTCGATATCTGTAGGATCCTATTAAAAGAGCATATACTTTTGATAGAAAAAAATAGAGATTTCGGAATTATTCGTGATTTATACATTTCTTATTCTCATATACTATGTATTTACGAGATGAATTTATAATTATTGTCGCGATATATATATATATATATATATATATACGACTAAATATATAAATATAATATGTAAATTATGATTGAACGTGGATCGTACATTTTTCTATGTAATTGTAAATCAGATAAATATTACGTTTTTTTGGAACGTATTTTACGTATTTGTGTGTATAAAACACGATTCATGTAATAAAGTGTTTTATTAATGAGATAAAATTTGTTGTTGTAAATTGTACGAATACTGAATATTGATATGATTACCAATAATCGTTAAATCTCAAATATAACGATAATTACCTAATTGATCACGTTATTAAGTTTTACGAAAAACGCCATTTTATTTTTGTATTTTGAAATGTTGAATTATTATAGAAATTACCATATGGAAATACGATTAAAGCAAACATACGAGTAGAAAATACGTTCTTCTTGTAGTAAAAATGTCGTCTTCCTAAGTTTATTTATATGTGCTTAATGTGTGTTTACATAGTAGAGTTATTCCAAATAACAAATAAAACATTCGAACTTGTTATTATCAAATTGGAGAAAACGTTCGCATTAGTTAAAAATTCGTAAACACATACATAGGTTTGTTGAAAAATAATATTATTTCGATCACGTTTGTGCGTAATACTTGATTTAAATACATTTAGAAGATAACGTATACAAAATATTTGATAGGAAAGCACTTAGTTCATAATTATAATTTATTTTAATCAACGAAAGCTTCAACAAATTCATAAGTATAATTTAAATGGGGAGCAAATAAATCTTTATGCTAGCTTAGTTTAAGCCTCTTGTTGAGTTTTCAGGGGCAGTGTAAGAAGACATTGATAAGTGAAGAGTTACGGTGTTAAAGAAAAGACAATAGAATTAAAAAAAAAAATATTTACAAGTTTCGTTTCAATAATTTCATATAATAAATCGTTAGTACATTCGATAAAATTTATATATATTTTTCTTGCAGAATCACGTGTTATAGCGTCCATTATAACGGATAATTCGGATATAAAATAAAACGTGTACCCGTCATTGGGTTAGGAGGAGGGAAAGGAAATCCAAGTTGGGAACCATTGAATTTCAAACAGGACGGACGACGGTGAGTTAGAAAGTCCGTTGTTTCTAATTTTTCGAATAAGATATTTAGTAGGGGGCACGTAACAGTACGTGGTAGGTAGATAGGTAGGTAGGTATGGAGAGGAAGGTATATAATATAATACGAATCTCGACGGCAGATACTGACCTTCTCTCGACACTCATCTTTATCACGGAACCGTTAGGCAGAATCACGTTCAGATCCATTGCCCCAGACAGCATGTCGGGAGGCGTGTCTTCCGTCACCGGCATCTGCAAGGACATCGTTCGTCTGAAAAATCGAAGTACGTTGTTCGTATAATAAAAAACGTATAATACGCGCCGGTTGTAATAATTATGTTTTTCGAATATCGCACGTGGTCGGTTGGTCGGCCGTTGGTCGGTTTCGACATACGTGCGTGCGATTCGCTTTGGGCCGAAAAATCTTCGAGCGGCAAATTAATCGTACAATTCTGTACATACCACACGTGCGTAATATAGCCGGAGATGACCATATAGGTAGAGCATAGGTTTAGGTAATATACGCGACGGCCGACGTGCACGGAAAATAACAATTTAAAAATAATCGCCATAGCTCGATTTTTTCGCCCATAATTAGCGTATACGACGTATACATACATACACACACACACCTTCGTAGTGTGGTCGGTGAGAACGAAAATTAATAGTGGTGGTACACCTATATCGCATTATGTTATTCGACGTGATTTCACATACACCGCGTCGACGATGGATTGAATGTTTTCACGTCTTACGATTTCACATCGGTAGGTACCTAATCTACCTATCTAAATATTTTTAAAAAATTAAAAATAATCGAGATAAAGTTGAGTAAATATCAATAGTGAAATACGATTGGACGGTGGCGTTTTAGAGACGAATTTAATTATAGACCCGCTGCTCGTAGCGTAGTAAACAACTAACGCGTTTCTGAATTATATCGCGTATAAATAATATATTAGTCGGGCGAGGTAAATACGTTTCTCGCACTGTTAGTTGTCCTTTAGCCTATATTATAATGTAATACCGTTTTGATAAGTACGTTTGTAGTAAATAATTTCGTTACAACGATTTAGGATAAATAAATTATCATTTCGAGCACAACGCGCATTGCCGCCGCCGCTACCACCACCATCATCGCGGAGAAAAATAATCGAACGCTTCGTTATTAGTATTATTAAATTGTTCGCGTATTGTTCTACACGCAGCTACAAAGAGATATACCGAATTTTGAATAAGTCGTCACTTTCGTATGTAGAATATTGTTCGCGAAAAATATATTATTACGAAATCAACGATGTACCCAAATATCATTCGATCGTAGCCGTACACCGGTGACGTGTTTCAAGAACCATACGCGTACCGCGTGTATCGGGGAACAATCCGTCTTTTCGTTAACGCGACGTAATTGTTGTATAACGAATATATTTATTACGCTGGTAAGCAGATTATGATAACCAACGAGTTTTTATAATATATCGTTGTACACATGCGCAGTGAAAATTATGGATTTTCCGTTCACCGTTGACAGCCTTACCGGATTTCACCGTTGTTATTGGTTTGCGGCTTAACAAATTTAATTACAGCCATACCGTAAACCGAAGAATGTACACACAAGGTATATAATTACGGTAGTACACGTAGGTAGGTTCGGTTTTTTTTCGGCGCTGTCGTCCATGTTTCTTTTTCGGTCACATTAGCGATGCAATGAAATTGTGAGCAATCACGTATGACGTAGAATGTGCGAGTGTGTGTGTGTGTGTGTGTGTGTGAGCGTGGTGAAAATATTTATTTTTTTATCTTCTAGAAAAAAATCTTTTCAATGGGTATTTATTTTTTTTCGCTATATTTTGATACGGCGCGTAAACTTGTCCGAAGACCGTTAACCAAAAAATGACGTTTTATTCACCGTTTCGCGTAAATCCTCGCATAAGAAACGTGCCGTCCGGACCGTTCGAAAATTATAGTAGTTTTTTTGTATATATATATATATACAGTTTTTCATGTCCACCAATTACATAGGTATTTTCCAAAATAAAATACCCATTTTCTGAATTCGTCCGCGATAATACTTTATTAACGACTTTGTCTCGTGGTCGTTAAATTTCGAATCGGAGGCGCAATTATGCGCAATTTAAAATTAAGGCCATTATTGTTAATGGGTACTCGGTGCTGTGTCACCGAATTAAAGTGGACAGGTACGGGTACGAGTATACGAAAACACACGATTCGAATGGAAATACATAAAATTATACGTATATTGTCGAAGGAACGGATAGTTCCATAGAACGGATGGTTTTTTGTTCAGATTTTTGGAAACTCATTCGATACACGGCGAATGAGAATTCTGCAATCAACGAACCGAATATCGATGTTATTTTGAATCCGATACTCGCACTCCCAAGCAATATGTTCGTGTTCGAGCGAATACATATATACACACACACACAGGTACAAAATGATTGGATCGCCGAGAAGAATTTACCGTCTACGTGCCCGAAGCTCGTAGTTCGACGTAAGTATGTATTCACGGTCGTTTATTAAATTAGTCGTTCGTATATATTTAAAAAATTCTTTTAAGTTACATACAAAAATGCGAGTTATAACTTAAAACAGGAATATATACAGAGTTCTATAATAATAACGGCATTAATATTAATAGATACTTTGTAGCGTACATATATTGGCATAACGCCTATAGATTATATAACGTTATTTTATTTCGTTATTTTTAACGCGTTTTCATATAACAATTGAAAATATTCCCGTAATTTCGGCTAAGCGTGATCAACGTGACGTATCTATGGATAAAATTAATTTTCTCGCGGTAAATATTTGTGTTTAACGGGTGTTTTGTGAATATTTAATCGTAAGTTAATTATAAAAGACGTAAATAGGTCGAATAATTATGTTTATAGACTGATGTTTGATATTATTATAAATTATGTTTCGATCGGATTCAAAAATTAAAAATAATAAAAGCCGATTTTTTTTGTAAAACGACCGTAAATAAAATTGGTAAAAAATGATTTATTAAGAGGCGAATTGACACGAACGGCTGTTCTACATTATAAATGGATCACTACCTTGGTTATACGTTTACGATCGTCGAACAATAGTCTCAAAGATCAAAATATCTTTTCCATTAACGTATTGTGTATGGCGCGAACGTAATAATTATTATTCACGGGTCCGATACGCGTGTTTAGTCATTATCGAACACCACGATAGCGGTTGTAGATGCGTTCGATTTGGTCGTTTCCGCGAAATTAACGAATGTTATTTAAGAAGTGGCTCAGTATATACTCGGGGTTTGCTAGATTTCAAAATTCAAAATAAAAACGTATCGATTGTGTATTTCTGGTTAATTTTATAAATATTTTTTCCGGATTCTTTATTTCAATCAAATAAATAATATCTTTATACTGTACGATTATATATATATATTCGAGTAATATGTTATATTTTTTTTATATACGACGCTGCAGTTTTTAATCATCATTAATAAGTAATAAAAAACTTTCTTTTCTATGTTTAGAAATCTTTAAAAATCGTAATGAAAAAGTAAAAATAGAATAAAATTCATTAACTTGCTTCGGTTTTCTTAAAAATATACTTATTTATCTCTATTTCAATAATAATTATTACGAAAATATATCGCGTAAAACTATCGTAATACAATTTCATATTTGTTCATTCTTTGTGGACGTTGATAAACAATGGCAGTTTGAGAATTAATTATATAGAGAAAATAACATTACGGACAGATTTTAAAGTAAAATTTGCGTGTACGTAGTGTATATTTTAAACTTTGAGCGGATGATAACAGGACTCATACACAGAAACGGGATATTATCGTTTGAAAACCGAGAGGTTTCGGTGTGTCGAAGAGACAAAATAGTTATGGCTGGAAAATATAGTTAAAATATACGACGTTTCAGTATAATACGGGACTTGTGGCGGTCCGTAAGTATACCCCAAACACTATATACCTAGTAAGTCGTATCAATATATGTTTTAAAGTAGTAAGTACGTTATCGTAACATAATTCTAGTTAATTTATTATAACGCGAATATATTATACGTATATAAAATACAGGTACGGAAGTGAGCGCGGCAAGTACACTGTTCCGGTTGTGATTTCATACGAATTTTGACCCACACCGTGGAAGATGAAAATAATAATAGTAATAATAGTCGTAACGATAATATATATATAACGAGTTCACGAAACCTTACCGGTACTTCTTGACCTTCGGATGGAACGCTTCAGCTGCGACGCTGCCGCCAACAGGTTATATATATATTATCATAAGATATTCGCCACGAGTTCACCAAACTTACATATGGCGGGGTCAATGTGTTCCCTAATTTTCGATATTTTACATTTTATTTTGTACCGAACAGCGACGATTTCGTAAGTACGATGCGAATATGAAACACACGTCGTATTGTTATCGTCATTCTTTTTCTATATCGGGTTTTTTTATCTGTTTCAAAATTGTTACGCGATTTATTACATTATTTGTAAATAATATAGTAATAGTAATACGTGCTTATAAATTATAACGGGTTTCCATAATTTTCAAAACGTCGTTATTTTTCACACGGTAATCAAATTTTCAGTAATAATTCGCACATTATGGCTATACGATACTAAACACGATATTAAACGTGAAAATAATTTTTATTGTTGGAGTGAGCTCTGAAAATCTGAATTTCTTTATTTTTTTTTCGAATCTAAAAATGGAGTTTTACTTTAATTAGCCGCCAAATTGTATTTTTCCTAAGTACGCGTCTGCATGTAAATATGAAAGACGAAAATAAAAAAACGTTCCCGCAAAATTAGAAATATTAATTATTTCGTACTAAATGAACGTTAAATATAAAATTATTTTACATTTTCTAAAATAATTTATCCTAATAAAAAACCGCGTAACGGTATATAACGTATTTTATAACTTTTCATCGAAAATTATGTCGTGACACAAATTCGTCTAAAATTTATTTTATGTAGTTATTAAAATGTAAGATGTCAGCATGTACTTTGTTTCTTCTCTTTAGATCGTATACATTATAGTAAAATTGACGTTGGGTCATCTTATTTTGTAATTAATGATAAGTGTTAGAATAATTTAAACTATTAAATAAGTATTTTAGAAATACAGTGTCCTATATGGGACTTTCAAAAACAAGTTATTTTTAAAGTAACCGTGAATGTTTAAATATTGAATATTTAAACGATATTTAAACCGTTTTAAATCTAGTATCTTTAGAAAATGTAAAAGTGTGTATTTATATAAATAATTAAAGGTTCGGCTCTAAATCACACGACACGTTATAGTTTTAGAATACTTAATTCTTAACGAAATAACGCGTTACGAAAACGTCCAACTTAAATCGAGAAAAACGCGAATAATACGTATAGAAAGTAGAATGCGCTTAAATACACCGAGGTTGTTATAAAACGACCGTATATCAGAAATGCTGGAAATATAGCGAAAAATGCGAATTAAAGTTTGTACCGTCGAATTTCGCATAATATAAATCAGATTTATACAAAGACGAGTAACGTATAAAAATATAAAATTGGATCAATATCCGGGCACTAATAACGACCTATAGTCGTATAGCGTCGATTAAATATTATTTATATCGTTACGTGAATAATGTGATTTAGGGTAATTCATCTATATATATAAAACCAAATACTGGTATAATATCTCGGCGACCAGACACAATATCGATCGAATAAAAATATTAATATAAATGTAAGAAAACGTTACGAACGTATAATTTGAAAACAATTTTTACGACGAGGAAAAAATTAAAGATAAAAAACGTTTCGGCTTTATATTACACCACTGACGATACGACGCGTATATAGTATCGAGTACAGCGTTATTTCTATACGGGTACGTTTGGTACACCCAAAGTAATTTATTAGTGGTTTCGTCAAGTTTTAGCGCATTATTCCCAATGGCAACACAAGCCATAAATTGATCACGTTAACGGCACGCGGGCTTTTATATGGTTCTGACGCAATCCGTATATTTTATATTGCCGCTGACAAGACAAAGTGCGTACCTATAGAAAAATATTTCTGAAATACTTTCAATTAGTCACACGGTTCACTATTGCCTTCAAATCAGATACAAAGCGTTAATTTGAAAAAAGGCATATTGTACACACTACGTACGTGTAATTAGTGACTTTTCTTTGGCCAACTAATGTCGGCTATTTTAAAAATCGATATACAATAATTAATAATTCACGGTATTTATGATAAATCTCTCGGAAGTGTATGAAACATAAAAGCATACATACGTATAGGAATACAAGCATACATTTAGCGACATCTTTATGTCGAAAATATCGATTTAATAATAAAATACAAGTTTTTTACGAGTTACTTAACAAGTTCAAACGGACGTTTTTTCAATACAATAATAATGTATTATACGTAGCGTTATAACAATATTATCGCGAACACCATAAGATTTAACACCGAACGGAGTTTTGGGTTAAACTGGTTTCCAAAGATTACCTACAGGGCTTGATATCGTTTCTTCGTCTTTATTGTAATGTACGGAACGCATATTAGTACGTACCATTAACAATACACATACATGGGCAGGTATAATTTCGTTCGAGTCGACATTATGGTAAATTGACCTACTGTATGAAATTTCAAAGTAAAAAATCCGCGTTCTATTTTTGTTCGTGCTACGTTGCTGGTTTGTTTTTTATTTTGACACCTTAATTTTAGCGTGAGTCGTACGTGTACGTATTTTTCGATAATAAGTCGCCACTGCTATATTCTGTATAGTGTACCTATTTCTTACGCGAGATCGTACGTTAAACTCTGCGCGTTAAATGTATTAATACACACATTGGAACAACATATTTGTTAACCGGTGGTCTCGCCTATGTACGCTAATCCAACACTAATATATACAGTTCGTAATCGGACAAACGCAAGATGTTATTTGAAATTTCGATATTTCCCAACTGTTTGCGTATATCGTCTTCGCGACGCGCTAATGTTTGTGGTTTCTATTTTGGTTATTCGTAGTGTACCTGTACATTGTAGTGTCCTGTACAAGAGATTGTGAACGAATTAAATCGTTCCGGTTCGTTATAACAATTTCTGGAGTTGACCAAAGTTAAAATTGTTTGATTATAACGTATTTTACGTTGTACGACTGTTTGTATAGTATTTTGTAGTCGAGATAAAGCCGCATGAATGTTCGGTAAAGTTTTATTAGCGTCGTACATATATTATAAATTACGATAACGGTTCTCCAGGGAAGCCTATCACAAACATACGCGTAGGTAACATTTGGGCGATTTCAATACCGTAATGGAGATTTATTCAAAAGTGTCGAGAAACCCATTTATATACTCGTATATCAACCGCGAACTATCTGCAACGTAGGAGAAAATCGTTAGGAAATACAAAATTTTCGAAACGTTTTTCGAAAAAGTATTCCCATCTACGAACTTCGAAATATTTAAAAACGTACGGATGATATTGTTGTTTTCAAAAATATCTACACCGGTCTTTATATATATATATATTGTTCGTTTCGTATAATATCGACCGTGTAGGATATTATTATTATTTATAATACCCTCGATTGGCCTCCATTTGGTAGAACGTATATTTTACGCTTGTACACGTTTTTTGTTGACTTATAAACAATAGTCGACAGTAATTAGTTAACGATTAAAATACGATGCTACAATTGAAACTTCACGATGTATATACAGTATTATAGTTTCAAAAATAAAAAAAATATTTCAAACTTGTGTGTACACTGTATGTACGTCCTCCGAGCGCTGACACACGCACACATATATATTGTTATACAATATAACAATAACAAATATATAGTAGTAGGTAATAGAATAAAAGCAGAGTCATGTGAGTGCTGGTAATGTGTATATTATTACGTACAGAGTAAGCAAGGACATTTTCGTGTAAATACGAACGGTTACGATTAACGTTCAAATCGTATCCTTTGACAGCATTATATTAATAATACGGATAAAAAAAGAAAATGCCGTCTCGAATACGCTAGTGGTATAAAGGTACGCGGTTTTTATGTTTCTGAAATCTAGCCAAACGCGTTTCACACGGCATTTTGGACGTTTTCGATTTTAATAATTTCGTTAAGCCTTCAATTATCGCGAGTTCTATAGCTGTTCTGTTTTTCGACGAAACACGCACACTTCTCTTTTCCCCCTTCTCAGGCGACGTCCATTGTTCAACCGTATCAGATCGGCCATTATATTATTATTCGCGACTAAGATAATTACGCGCGTAATTTTATTGTAGTTTTTTACGGAATATTTTTGGACGTTCCTGTTAAATAAAATAAAAGCGGCGAATGTAGATTTTTACTTGAAAATTGTTACGTCGAACGACCGTTATATATTTTTTACTTCGAAATTCCGAATTCGAAAACGATTTACGGAACAGAGGAGTGGGGGGTTTCGAAAAAATGTATATATACGAATTATTATAAGAGAACACTGCGATACTAGAAAACGAAAAATTATTAGGACTGAAAAATTCAGCGTATATAGTAGCCACGCCTTATTACCTAATTTAGTCGTATTTAATTAACGTAAAATGAAGACAATTAAAAATAGTACAACGAACACATATTAGCTAGGAAGTAAAAGGTCATCGAAATTAGTGATAATTATATGTCTACGGGTTGGTGGAGCTACTTTATCGATAACAATTTTTACGTTACGTATCGTCCTTAAAAAAAGGGTAAAAAAGTCTTCGTACGTAACTGGTTATATTTTTAGTTATTTATATTTAATTTTTTAATATCCTATTTACCGCTCGAAACGTTTTGTTAAAAAAAAATAACGAGTATAGTCCTCATAAAATACGTCTCTAATACGAAACACACACACACACACACACACACACACGTGTGTACGTTGTATACACGAAACAAATTTGTAACTTGATTCGGTACGAGACGAAAACGTGAAAACAAAACTCCGACAAAACTTCCTTCGAGCCCTACGGTTATAATATATTAGGCACGTTGTCGTAGGCTTGAAAATCACGTACTCGCTAGTCGTTCGAGGGAGCGTCTGTCGTTTTGAACGTCACGTAACGCGTGTTCAATATATAAATAAATAAATATATATATAAATACCCGTTTTTCGGATTCAAAGCGAAACGCCAGATAAGACGTATTGGACGCGAGCGTATAATAATATATTATACGGGCGCAACGGGCGCGACGGCGTTTCATCTCTGGCGATGACGACTATCGCATCTCTAGCATCGTGTTCACGGACCCAGTGACCCGTTTCTCCAACTCGTTTTGGCCGGCCGCGCCTCGGTACGGTGTCGATGGTAACGCGTACACCAGCTATGATAATACGCGCGCGCGAGTATGTGTGTGTGTGTGTGTGTGTGTGTATATACATTGTACAAATACATTCGTCCGTCGAACGGACCTATCCGCGTCGATAATAATTCGTTCCCGGACCGACTAAACGCGGTTAAGAGTCCATCGCCGTCGCCGCCGACCCATATAGTAAGTCTCCGCGACTTTTATAAACGCGCACCAGTTGCTTGCGTATGTGTGTGTGTGTTTTTTTACCATACGATTATTACGACGTATATATATATATATACGCGTAATACGAACGACGTCCGAATATACCGGCGGACCACCGTCGCTGCCGCCGTCGTTTCCGCGTCCTATCCATTTCTAAACACAACCACCGCCCGTATTTTCTGATAGGAGACGTGCGTTTTGTTTCGTCGTACACACACACACACACATGTATATGTGTATATATTTATAACCGAGTTCGGTCGCATTTTCGGCTATTTTTATACCGTGTGCGTTTCGAATTCGTAATCTGAAAACGTTTGCTCCGACGTTTCCCCAGTTTGTCTACATTTGCAATTTTATCGCGATATTTTAGAGTGTTCCACATTTAAGTTTTCATCGTTTTGACACTTATTAAACGGTTCAATGACCGTTTAAAATACCGACGAATTATTATTTTTAAAATAATTATACGTAAGTACGCGTGACACGCGTCTAATTCGTTTAAGTATTTTATTTATGACTTTCAGTAAGTAAAACATAATTGAAACCACCGTTTACCGAGTGAAATGTTATTATTATTTTTTTTTTATAGCGCTAGTTTTAGAATTTCTTAGTGCCCGGCTCTTTTTATAGCCCTATATTGTTTCTATCGGACCTACATACCTAACGCGTAGTGCGCGTGAATAATATAAACGATTATAAACTTTGTCGTAGAATACTATTTTTAATGTGAACTTTACCAGAAAATCGTTATCAATTCGAAAAAAGGACGTCGAACGAGACTCGGTTTATTATTTCTTTGTAGTTTTTAAAATTCAAACTTTTTAAACGTGTATAAGAACAATCGAGATTAAACGGTTTTAGATTTTTTAAAAAAATTCCTAAAATATTTTACGTTTAAGTTTGTATTACAGTTTCTTCTCCTAAATATGTCGAAAATTTTATCGTTTTTGACATTTTTACTTTATGCGTATACAAATCCACTGGGAAAATTGAACAACACGTCAAATAATGTATCATTATTACGCGGTTTGTTACCGAAAACTGAAGCGTCTAAATATTGGAGGAGGACTTTTTCTATGTGAAAAAGTATTTACAGTTAAAAAATATTCATCGTTATAAGCCAAATATATTTTTCGTTTTGCGTAGAATCGAACAATATAAACATAAAAACGTGTCAAATAAAATACCAGCCAGATACAATTTGCTGCTGGAATGTAACCCATATCGAAAGGATAAATAAACATAACATACGAAAAACTAACTATGGCAAAAAAAAGGTAGCGGTGTTGCCGATGTTGACTCAAGTGGGACACTTAGACGGATCAGATTTTAGAGTTCCATTACCGTTTTATTATTTTTGTAATTTGAAAAACGATTTTGATATTATAGATCGTATAGAATTAATGAATATGATAAACGTCGTATCCTGTTTTAGCTTTTTAAAGAATACGAAAATTGTGCATGTTCGAAACGATTATGTTTTTACAGTTGTACCGGTTTTTTCGCAATTTCGGGTTGTTTTTAATTATACATAAAAAAACTACTAGAAACATGGAAAAATGTGTCAAATAAAGTATCAACTAGATATAATTTGCTACCGAAACGAAACGCATGTCAAGATCATCCTTTTACACGAAAGAGTTCACAGACAGAATAAAAAAAGAACAATAAAAGACCACGCTTCATTGTAAAACCAATATATTTTTCGTTTCTCTCGGAATTCGAAATATATTGTCGTAATGTGCGTAACGACTAATAACTAATATTGAAATTAGAACGTATAATAATTCGTTAAACGTTAAAATGCCCGTATATTTTTGTGAGGTTAATTTTTACCAAAAAATAATACTGGCTAAGTTGTCTACATTAGACAGTTAAGTTTACACGTTATTTTGGAGAGAGTTTTCGGGAATAAAAACGACTCGTTTAAATATTTGTCGCGTTTTCCATACACGTTATACTTATCATTATTATCGGTGAAAAATAACGTTTTAATTCCTTTTATTTATTTATGTCGAATAAAAACGAAATACGCGTGTTCGCCGGTCATTACTGCCTGTACTTTTGTGTGTACAACGTATATTGTGCGATTCGGAGAAAGAAACATAATTTGGAGTGTAAATTTCTAGCGTTTCGAACGTGTGTTTAGATGTTACAAACACGGCGTAGGAAAGTTTTTTCTCCGATTGTACCATATAAATACATAGGCGCGCGTGTGATGTAGACGTTCGAAATTAATATTGTGAGGCGTATTTATAGACACGCGCTATATATTGTGTGCGAAACTACAAACGTCGGTACACATTTCTAAATAATCAATCACGTGCAGCGGTTACGATTTACAACCTCGACGTTTTCAAATTTGAACCCTTCCGTATACGTATAAATACGCGTTCGTAATAAAGTTGAAAATAATATCGCGGTATTTTTAAACAGTGTGGTAAGAACGAAGTGTAGGCGATACTGTATGGTATACGCGTTCGGTGTAGTTGTTAAGGTCGAATATCGATTTCACTCCAATATAAATGGCTTTGAACTTATTAAATTAAAAAAAAAATTCGTAAATTAATTAATTAAAATCGGGTATGCATTAATATTTTATCACTAGGGTCAACCTAAATTGCTAATTGGGAAAAATTGTCGAAAAACTTCATTGTATTTAAGTATATATATTTAGTCTGATCAGATTAATTCGTTAGTGATTAAAACATTTTTAAACGGGTTTAACGTCGATATTAAATAGGAAAATGTAAACAAATGGAAATTTGTCGTCGAAACGACGGACCGTTTTACCAATTCGTATAACGGTGCGCACGTTTAAAGGCTTACACGAAATGAAAAATCGTAAACATGACCGTTTTAATAACAATTATCGTTATTTAATATACGTGCGTGGCACTTTCTCTGTAATTAGCATATCGTGGAACTGGCAATTTCGCGCCGTGCGTTCATCAATGCTAACCGATTTGTCTAATACGCGAAAGCATCCTAAACGTGTAACTGCCGCCGCGGTAATCACACGGTGCGCACGAGAGGAATGAACGGGGCGAACTGTGTTATTAAAGTATGATTTCAGTCATGTGTGCACGTTGGAATAACGTATTATAATTTAAATCGTATTCACGTTTTAGAATGGAAACTTTTCATAATATAGGCGCAATTGCCGCAGACGCAACACACGGCACGGCGGCGCGATTTACGGGTTGATGGGCCCTATTTAAATAATTTCTCGCCATTATGAAACCGACGTCCGATAGGTGCCATTATTGTACGCGCCCGAACACACTTAACCGTAACGCGGGCGTATATTTAGAATAACAATTTGCCGAGGGCGGCGTGTTCACTGACGTTCACTATTAGTTCGGTGTTTCGGAAATATTGTATTATTGTCGTTTGTTTTGTAAGAACTCACGGTCGACGCGTATGATTTTCATTTCGAAAAGCCGCGAATATACCCGGAGTTTAACGCACTATGATATAATTGAGGAGACGCTGCTGTTCGTATGTATGTGGTCGGACGAGATCGTATTGTAGTATAATTTCGAACGTTTTGTCCGAGTTCTCGAATTAAATAAAAACGTTCGAATTCGGTTATACGTAAATCGATATAGGTAATATACTCGCGCAGTCGTTTTGTTTTCGAAAGTACGAAAAAAGAATACGTTTGTTTTCTCTCTCATAAATAAAATCGATTCGCAGTTGGTAAATTCATACCGGAATTATACCGATAACCTGCGCTCGCTCGTATCGTATTTTCATGCGAAACTTGAAGTAACGAGCCTCTACTTATTTTTCAACGTTTCATTTGTATCGTTATTATCGATTTTCGGATATGTTCCAACACGGAACGAACGAGTTCGAACGGCAGCTCTTTTTATCGGTATTCCAACGAGTTTGCTCTCGACGGAAGTAGTCGGTGTCGTACTTACGCGCGTATTTGTGAGTTTATTATATATATATATATATTATAGTTGTCTCCGAAAATAACATAATTTTTTCCCCGTATTTACTTTCCTTAATTACTCGCGTGGCGACTAGTAGTAAACTTCTAACGTTACTTTTCTTTTTATTCCCAACGCGAAAATTCAATCTCGCCTATTCTCCTCTTTTCGTATTATACGTGTACTCTCATTATAACGCCGAGAACACTCCGGGTCTACTTTCTCTCCTCATTGTACGAACCAGTTTTATATTATTTTCTATATATATATATATATTATATTCTTAAACATACATTTTTCCCTTCCATTCGGTTAATATATTATGCGCGTTGAATCTTAACGATTTTTCTGCACGGCGTCAAGACCGCGCGTACCTACCAATATTACTTCGGCGGCGGAGTTTTCAACGGATCCCATCGCTTTATCGGCATACATATGTATTACACGTAAGGTCAACGGCCACAACATGCCATTCGCGTGTATTATTTGCTCGGCGTAATTCTATAATATTACGATATACGTACGTGAAAAATAATAGGAAAAACTTCCGCGTGCATGCTCTGATTGGTCGAGTCGGAAAAAAGCGGTATACGCCACTGGGCACGCACGCTATGTACGTTTGACGCAAGCGCTAATTGATCGATAGAGGGACCTAAGTCGTTAGCTCGCGGCGATTAAAAAAAGAAAAAACGTTTTACGGTTTTCGGCCTAGAAAATGGTCGGCTGAACACGTATGGCGCGACGGCGAAGGAACACATTTGATGATCCGGAGAAAGATACGCCGCCGATATATATATACAATATAAAACATATTACACTAGCGCGTGTCAGTTTAATTTGATTATAGAATTTCGAAACCCCATCAGGTTGTGCAATCGGACGAAACCGAATAACGGATGAACGCGTAAAGACCGGATAATTTCGCGCGTTTCATAATAACCGCGGTGGTTTATATATATTCTAATAATATAGCGTCGAACCGTTTTTGCCGAGACCTCGTACGACTACGCGTATGCCAAATCGTTGTGAACGACGTGATTATCGATTTCTATAATCGGGATATCCGTACGTTGTTTCTATTTACCGTTAACGATTTTTTAAACTTTTCGGGCAATAACAACATTAAAGAATTAATTACCGGGTAACGGTGTTTTTTTAACGTTTACGATACGCGGAGGTTGTCTTCGCTTTAATAACACATATTTTGATCACAATTTTCGTCGTTGTTTTAAAGGTCACTTTTTCAAAATTTTTACGGTTTTTCGTATCAAAACTTATTTTAATATTTCGTACATAATTATACAACACATACAACTAAAGCGCCGAGAAGCGTTTTCTAAATACGATAGTACCGATTGACGAGTAAATTTAAGGACGAGTACTTCTAGTTGTCTAATGATCATTTACTATTCACACAAAGACAGACAAACCACGTCCGCATTAAACGAAAGACTTGCCTATACACGACTTCTGACAAATGACGCATGTTCGCGAGGGCCTAAAAATATATCGTTAACGTCATAAAAACGCGTTACCGCGATTTCGGTAAAAATAAAACAAAACGATGGTCGTGTTTTGGCATTAACTTTTATAATTATTGAGGTACACGCGGCATTTTATTTTGACGTAAAGATAATATTTACGACGACGCATCGTATATAGCCGAGGTTTAAAACCGTTACCGGGTACGGTTTATTATGACAAAGATTATTCGTGAAAATAGTACACGTGGAATTTACGCACCGTCGTTATATAATAGTTTTTCTATTATTGCTGTAGGGTACCAATTATTAACTATATTATATATGTGTGTGTGTGTGAGTACATTAACTGACGTCACGTTTGTATCTTATATTCCGTTAATTTTGTTTTACGAATCTGATTCATCGGTTTTCAGTAATTTCTTTTTCCAATACTTTCACAGATTATTCCTATCCGAGACGAACAAATGATTCATCGTTCGTTATTTAACAAACGATACCTAAATAGGTATCTTATAACTTCAAAAACAAAAAACACTATTTTTTAATTAGAGACTGTCAGTTGAAGTATATTACAAAAACGTGGTTATTGTTGGAACGTCAATTTACATTCGCGTGCAGATTGTATCGATGCCATTAAAATAGGTATTTTGTTAGGGTAACGAAATTGTTGCCGAGTAGACTCCATCGAGTCGTTTAAAAGCACAAAGGTCACTAATTTATGGATTTGAAGATAATATCATAATGTCGAGTCGAATAGTTTTCGATTAGGTCTCCGTATTGTGATCCATGGCGAACGAACGAACACGTTTCGTACGGACAGATCGATAATAATTGTCGTCGGAGTTGGCCGACTTCTATCTTCTAACTCTTTCAAATTCCGCGGACAAATATTACGCGAAATATGATCAATTCTTTTTATATAAGAGCCGTTTTACATTTTCAAGTTTCTATCCTATGTACGGATAATAATAATACACTTATTTCGACCGAGGAAAATTGACAATAATAATAACGAAAAAAGCTTAAGTCCATTTTTATCACGATAATCGAACGCGTATCGAACGAAAAATTATATAATATACTTATATATTTATATATTCACTAATTATATACAGCGTCGATCCGCATTGGCTATACTACATATTACCTATCGTATATAATTATTATTTATAGCGTCGTTGTTAAAATGCTCAAGCCTTACATTGCACATGCTGGTCACGTTCTTCTAATCTCTTTTATTTATTATTATGCCACTACCGTTACATAAAAAAAAAGAAAAAACTATCGTACGAGCAGGGCGCTGGCCTGCAGCACGCTAACCGTTTAAGAGGCGTGTCACACGGACGAGACAGTCATCAGCTACTTCCGAAACGATTCTTCGGGGTTCGCCAAGCGTGACTGTTGCAATATACGATCGTTCGTGCTCTGACCGTGTAAAAAAAAAAAATATAGAATAGAAAATTTAAAAGGCCTCGGGACGCGGTATAGAGAGTGGTCTTATAGACCCTTTCTTCGATATTCGTTCGTGTATATAATATTTTATACGCGACGTCATCCGGAAATGCGACTAAAATCCATCTGGATTACATTTTGAACACATTATGTATATATGTTGTTGTACACGAAGGCATCGCGATAGCAGTATCCTATATACCCGATAGCTATTTCACTAAATACTTTAAAATAAAGCGGTACATTTTGCGTCGAATTTTTTTCAGACGTCCGGTTAGTTTCGAAATGATTTCGTGTCGACATATTCGATCACCAGACAAAGTAAATTATAAACGCGTTATTACTATTTGAAGAGCCGTAATATATATTCACAAAAACAATTCCGAGCGGTGACGCGAAAATTGTATATTGGTCATAAAACGAGCGTAGTCGTCTATATATCGTTGTTGAGTTTATAAAAGCTATTTCGGGTCGTCGAATTGATCGCGATTAAAATTGCGCGTGTATTCGTATCGATGGTGTCGATTGAATTTGACGATACTATAGAATATTCAAGCGGTAATGTCGTTAGTTTTCGAGAACACCGCGAGAAGAAACGTTGAAACTTATAACAAAACGATTTTGAGTAGATTTTATAGATTCTTTTATAGATCCAATAATAACGTTAATACTTTTTATTATTTTGGCTCCTTAGATGATCAAAAATATAGGAAATTATTTTTTTTTTCGTTATTTTTAATTTTTGTTTATCAAACATACAATTCTCTTTTCGAATTCTCGATATTTAAACGCAAGGCTATCATTGTTGTTTGAGCATTATAATCATAGTTACACGACCGTGTTTATAACATTGACCTTCAATATTTTTGTTTGTTTGCAAAGTTCGAAATATATTTTCGATTTACCAACCATGACCATGTTACATACGCATATACGAGTACGTTCAATAAAACTTGGAAATTTAAAACAAAATCGACCGGACAATTATTTTTATTACTTACCTATCTTATTACAATCAAAATCGTGCCAACAAAAACAAACGAGAATATGACATAATGTTTATTACAGCTTACTATATTATATAATAATTATTTGGTAAAGATAACCTTTTTAAACCGATCTTACCTAATACTTTCAATATGCTTCAATCGTTCGGTTTTCGAGTGAAACCTGCAAACAGAGTTGTTAATTATGTTAACAATTAATTATGGACGGACAAATGAGAATCGTACAAACGAATATAATTAATTATACCGCGATAGCGTACGTTACCTAAATACACTGTGGTCGGATAGTTGTTTATTTAATTTAAACGATTCGAACGGGGTAGGGTATTTTAACGTTTTCGGGTAACGTTTTTGGGGATGAAAACACGATTTATCAGAGCGTCAGAACTGAGAAAAATCAATTAAGGAGTAGAATATAAAAATACAGTTATTACGTTAAATATGGCGGAAATTCGTAAGAGATTATAAAAAATACTATGTATATATAATTAACGTCTATAATTTTAATTCGGGAGGTTATATTACTCTCGTTCGGATACTGTAGAAAAATGTAAAAAATGTAAAAAAATATGTTTACGCATATATTAAGTAACTGTATCACTCAGTAGCTCTTCCATTACATTATTTCGAAGTGTAGTCTTCGAAGAAGTATTATATTAATTTTCTTATTTGTTTGTTTCGCTGTCGATCTATCGCGAAAACCATAACGAATCGAGTACACAATATGGAGCCAATATGCGCACAATAATCGTCGGGGATCGACATCGTACATTAGTATATACATTTAATATACAGACCGCCAAGTTTGCAGAAATGTATAAACTATTTTAAATTCCGGCCATCGGCGATCGTATTTAAAATTACGAAAACGTCACGTCGCCCGAATACAAGTAAACAACGCGTTCCTACACATTCGCGAACGGTTTTTTAATTTTTCCATTTTATTTTTAAACGACGTATGATCTCAATAAACGTCGATCGGTCACTATATTTGGTCAAAGGCAAATATATTCGATTTTGTTTTGTACTCCTACGTTCTACGAACATATTTGTCTTCATTCCACGCCCGAACTGTTCGCGAATATAATACGCGTGGTGTCGTTTAAACGCGTTCCTATTTAACGTGTAAAACACGAATCACATTTTACGCGATGTATATATTTAAATAAATCGCGATTATTCCACACGGTAACGTCAACTGCCAGCTACGTTGGGCGTGTATTTCGTGCGACGTATAATTATGTATATCGATCGATATTTTCCGTCTCGGTCGCGAAAAGTAATACGTTTTATTATTAATGGCCCGCGCGGAACAATACGCGTCGTGTATATCGAATATTGTATTCGAGTTGTACTATGTTTTCTTCTTCGTTTTCCGTGTCCGATAAATCTTGACAGATCAGTCGATCCAATTATTACTATATTTTCGTTTGTAACTCATACACCGCGGGTACAGCGTTACACCGTTTTATTATTATTATTCCGTACGTACGTATACATATATATATATATAATATAGCCGTGCCTGCATCTAACAATAATATGTAGGTTTCTAGAACTGTATCGCTATTTTAATAGATTCGACGACGGCCGTGTGTATCACACTACGATGACTGGCACATAGTGTATTATATGAATACGTTTTGTGGTTGGAATATACGACGAATAATAATAATAATAGCGTGTGTGTTTTATTATTTTTCGTACGATCATCGTGTACCGGTTTCGGGCACTTCAGTTAGGAATACTCCCGCGGGCGCGCGCGCGTGTTGTTTGTTTTAAAATATGTCCACCTTCGATATATATATATATACACGTGTCACCCGTCGTAAAACGTTATTCTAGTTGTTTTCCATTTACACCGACCGCGGAATTATCGTCGGTTTCTTTCTGAAAAGAATGCGTCCTCGCTGTTCATTTTGCGAATAGTTCTGGAGACGAAAACCGTTTTAAACATATAACGTACGTCGCGTCGATCGTTGTAATTTTGATTTTTAACGGACGTTTAATTAACAATAAAAACACGTCGAACGAGAATTTCGGTATATAATAGAAATCGGTAACACGTTAACGTAGTTGTAGTAAGTCTCGTTGTTCGTCTTAGATATTTTCAGTAATTAGATCAGACTACAGAATACATGACGACCACGTCGCTTTATATTACAATTTTCCGATTATCGTGGCAATTTTTCGTGGATTAATGATTATGGCCCAAATTAAACGAACCAATCATTGGAACATTTCGACAGTACGTAGGTGTTTGCGTAAGTAAAGCCACTAACAGTTTAGTCAGCTTTGTCGAAAAATTATCGGCAATCGCTGTTGTAAACAATTCGACGTAATATATCGTGTACAATCATTATATTATCGGCTTTGCGTTACTCAGTTATTTCTTTCGCGTAATTTATCGTACATAAGTACGCGGAAATCGACAATAATTATTGTTTCGAAAATAAATTTGTAACCGTAATGCATGTAAAATATGTATGAAATCGTGTATACAATGTATCGTTTGCCATTGATTATAAATACTAATGTACTACATTGATTGCCCACTCGCGTATTAACATTTCAAACGCGTTCAAATGACGCAATCGCCAGGTAACCATACGCGGCTTGGTGTGCGGCCAATAATTTAGTACATGGTTAAATATAAAATTATCGAAAGTTAAATACCGATTAATATTACCATATTTTGATTTCGCTATTTTTCTGAATATATCGCGAGAACATAATATTTGGACAAATAATTCGTTTTTCTCAATTTGAAATACCGCTTTAACGGGTTTAAATTTAAAACGTACTATACGTATACGAAAATAAAAATTCAAAATATTCGTATAAAATGTGTAAATATTTTGATGTTTTGTCCGTAGGAGTCGTAGTTTTTAGTAACGTTATAATTTTCATAAAAAATAAAAGTTTAAACGGCTATTCATAATTCGTATTATGACGTTATAACGTTTTAAACACTACGAATAATTTATTCGTATGTAGATGTTTCGTTAGGAACTTTTATCGTTAAAGTTAGACTGTTTAGTACATACAGATTTAATAAACGACATTTTTCATTCACTTAAAATGCGGACGTTTATTGTAAGTCGTAGTCAGTAGAGGGGTTAATCGATTTCACAAACTATGATGTTTAATAACATATTACGGGTGTACGCACTTCTGAATGATTTCGAATACGTTCGAGTCACCAAATAATTTTTTTTATAATCACGACGGCTTTCCCTTTTAAATAGATTTTACCGATATTGAAAGAAAAAATTCTTTCGTACGGCTTTAACAATTATGTTACGTCACGTTATATATTTTTTATATCCATATCGCGTTGTAGTAATTCAGACCATACGAAGTTAAACTAATCGGAAGGGAATCTATCGAAACCATAGAAGCCGCATACGACAAAGCTTTAACAAGGCCTAGAAGACGTATTGGCTGTGTATTTATTATTACGTTTGTTTGCCCAAATCTGGTTTCAAGTGGTTCGGAAATACGAGCGGTTGTGGACGGAACGTTCACGTCATTGTAATCAATATTATATACGTATATTGTAACACTCGAAATGCCAGTTTTTAATAAAAACACGTTTTGTTCATTCCGGCGGTTACACAAGGGGTACATGGTTCTAAAATGTGACCTTGGCACTTCTAATAATCGCCGTATTTATTCGAGGTTAACGTCTAGTACAAATTAACAAGAATAACTCGGATTATTTTGTACAATAATCACTCAAGTATATGCGTTTTCAGACACAATATTTTACATGCACACACACACACACATATATATATATATATATATGAGCTTATTACGAGGTATATTTAATTCTGTATAAAAATAAATCGTTTATGTATTAACCGTATTAAAATTTCAAATAAGCGCCGGCGTTAGAAAGTAGTACTTTTATGTAACGTTATTGTTACGAATAGCGATGAGTTATAAACAAATCGAAAATTAACGAGCCGTACATGTTTATCCCGAAATTTCGTGGTAGAACACTTGCTCGTAAAAAGAGATTTAGGAGGCAGTTTTTTTAGTCTCTTTTCGAGAAACTAACAGGTGTAAATGTGGAATTACGCTATATAAACGATAAACATTAGTCAAATTTCAAAGAACGACGGGACAAAGAAATATGGACATTTTATAATTACCAGGAAACATATTCGATCATTATTGTAAACATTAAGTTACTTTACTTATTTCGAATTTCATCTTAGGATTTAATCTGTCGACGTTTGTGAATTTAAAGCTCAAGTAATATAACATTATTGGAATTTTCCTCAGAAACTACTATCATCTTACGATAGGACTTGTAAATCTCATACAGGATATATATATATATATATATATATGTCGAGAATTTTCAGATGTGGACTATCGTAAATTTCCGAAACACAAGTTTAGTCATTGTATATGTTTTTTTTCATTACGAAACACATCATGAATGTATGGTGAATTTTTCTCTATATTTCTTTTTTTCATAAACGAAAGAGATAAGAACGATAACAATATATTTGAAATTCCAAGAATATACGTACTGT
Source organism: Geopemphigus sp. TES_GeoC_2020 (assembly GCA_025469175.1). Classification (NCBI taxonomy): domain Eukaryota; kingdom Metazoa; phylum Arthropoda; class Insecta; order Hemiptera; family Aphididae; genus Geopemphigus; species Geopemphigus sp. TES_GeoC_2020. The sequence continues at coordinate 41,639 of JAIPRN010001417.1, forward strand.
CTAAATAAATTCTCAACTATAATTATCGTCAAGTGTCCAATCATTTAATTTCCTCAAAAAACCGACATTTTACGCGTTTGTTGCGAGAATATTTATTTTTAATTTCTATCCCGTATTGTTCATAATACCTTTAGTGTGTATTTATAGGCACGCCACAATGGTACTTTATTTATTAGTTATGAACATGTTTACGATTTATACACGGAGATTTTAGCTTTGGGTGAAAGCTACGTACATATGTAGAAATGAGATAGCTATTATTAGACGCCGGTAGTATTATGAAGTCACGTAGATTCAAGTTAAAAATAGCGCGATAAAAATATTAACGAAATTGAAAATCAATCGGACGATTATCCAATGGTAAGTAAAACTGCATTCAATAAAAATACAATTTTCTCTTACGTTTACCATTGTTCGTAAAAATCGCCGATTTGAAAACGACGTTTTTAGTCGAACGCTTGTGTTTGTTTATACGACTCATAATGCGCGTTCGTCGAATTTTCTACAATATAAAAGGATTAAACAGAGAATTAGAAAATTATTATGTATTATGATCACGTAACTTCTCGCATCAGCTAAATGTATACTTGAAATATCCCATGTGACTTAAGGAGTAAGTACTTTCCTAATCAAATTTTTTCATACACGAAGGAACTCTCTATAAAGCCGAGTAGCTACGTAATTTATAGTTCCGTTGCTTTGTCAGGGGAAATCAAATGTGTTCCAAAGGCAGGACATTTTAGAAGCAATAATTTTCTCCAGTCAGTCGTTTAAAAGTTGTCGGTCTCGTGGATCTTAATATCCCGTACGAAATTTTTTAATAGCGGTTGGTTTTTAATTTATGAATATCATTATAATATAAAAAATCAAGAGATGTCAGTATGTGATACAAAGATGAGTATACGCCAACGCGTAGAAATAAATAGAAAACAAACGGTTAATCATTTTGTTGTATTCGACGTTGTTTTATAGTTTTCTTACCGCGGTATTATTATTCTTTTTATAAAAATGTATACTAAACAGGTTGGAATTTCGAATTCCGAAAATTCGGCACAATAAATACGTAAGGTAGCTGTAATATTAAAAATGTCGCCCAAAGTATCGATTTCGTGCCCAAAAATGTTCGAAATAGTTTCGACATGTTTTCTATATGAAATTTGAAAAGTTGGTCATTTAAGTTCAACGTACTTTAACTTTATGGATAAAAAGTTGCACGAAACTCTTAGAGAATTTTCATTGATCCTGGAAATGTTTTCCGAAAGTGAATAACTTCGTAGCAGCAGCGGTTATATCTATTTTTCAAAGGAGTCGGCAAATTTCAATAGTCAGTATGAACAGCAACAAAGTACGTTATCGACTATGAATAATAATTAAAATTCGACGCTGGAGGTTTCCAACGGGATGGGGGATCCACCTTTTGCGTCCTCCTCAGAAAACCGCTATTACTTTATAGTTAGATCATAACGTTTTTTCTATTTCTCGAAAAATTTAAAAGTTACGTTCAAGATTAATAGAAATTATATGTTATGCATTGATTCACTCCGTTCATCTCGGCAAATAATAATATTGTATCGAAAAAGTAGGCAATTGTAAGACAAAAGTTTATCATATTCAATTGTGTATAGCCTTCAAAGAATATAACTAATTCCATTTTGTTCAAGAAAATGGAAACCAGTTTTTTTATATGCGGAATTTTCGCCCGTTTTAATTTAATTCCGTATTAGATAGTTTTCGTTGTAATTTAATGATTAACGCAAACTAGTTATATTACAGAAGTTAAAAATCGACGAAATACGGAAAAAAACTATATTATGTTGTCAAACCGTGTTGTACTATCCATAATGTAACGCGCGAGTCACTATTCTAATTAATTTTTACTTTTTATCTCGACATTAAAAAAATATAATACGTTTAATGCACAAATAGACATTTCATCTATTTTAATTATTCGTGAATGATATAAAAAAGAACAATAGTAACGTCGATAATAGTTATTTAACGTTATTTAACTTATACATTTTAAAAATAAATTAGTCAACGTTTTAATAGACAAATGTATCCGAATTGGTTTACGAAAATTACGCTAGTAAAAAAAAATTCTATTTACTAAGATTCGCGGAATCGTGATAACAATTTGTATTTTGGGTAACTATAGATTAAGCTAATAAAAAAAGTTACTTATACGTATCATACGTATTAATTTTGTTACATAAAGCGAGATAATTACCGAATCAAAATTAAAACTAAATACTCACGAGTAAAACGTTGTAATAATTATATCAAAAAAATTAAACGTTTTCTTTAGTTATTCAATCTATGCGAGTTAAAATTCCAAATTCGAAAATATAATTTTAATTAATATAATTACATTTTTAAGTTTTATTATGTATTATTTTCTCATTCGTTTATTTCATTTTTGTATCCAATTTGAATATAATTTTATAATTTATTTTGAAACGTTAATTATGATATATTGCGTACGATTTATTAGACAATTATGAGAAAAACATTTACAATAGACTATATATATAATGATTAACTTAGAAATGAGAGAATAGTATGAACAAAATGTATATTTCATTTCCAAATAATAATAAGTAGGAGCATAAATATACTTTTTTGGAAGTAAATAATTACCTATGGGTTAAGTTGTATTAATGACGAGTATGTTTCAACATTTTTATACTTCTGTATTCGTTTATCAAGTTAAATTTATGTCTACGGTTTATTTTGCTGATAGAAAGTCATGTAATAATATAATGGAGAAAATGTAGCAAATGTAGTTTTTCAAGTAGTTTTCTCCGATATCCTCCATTATGTCTACGTATAAGAAATTGCGGCACAATCGTTTTGAGTTATGGTTTTTATACAATCGAATATTTGTGAATATATTTTGCGGTTGACAAAAATACGAAAAAAACCCGAGCATTTTCCCAGATTACTTTTTAGCATTTTTCAATAATTCGAATAATACGAAAGTCCCATAAATTATTGTAACGTCGGTACTCGACGTAAATGTTTAGCTCGAACTTATTGGTCAATGCCGTACTCAATATACGTTTAAGTCATGTGCCATATAATCCTGTATTCGAAGCACTTGCAGTGTTATCCCACGTAGCACGACGAAGCTTAAAAATTTTGCACAAACCCTTTTTTCTTTTTGGGTTTAGACATGAAGAAGCTATACAAATGTAAAACCCCCAGCGATTATAATTATAGTAATTTGTACATAGACACCGAAGAAGTAAATTTGCTATACTTTTAATCTATATCTGATATATATATAGCTAGAATTTGTTCTAATTAATTGAAACGAAAAATACGTTTACAATTTTATATCTAAGACTAAAATATGCCGAGTATAAAAATATTTACTATTAAAAACGAGATAAATAAATAAATAATTGTGGATAAAATACAACTTTTACTATACGAGTACGGTCGGTTTTACGTTTAGTTATTAAATGTAGTTTTCTACGTGATATTCAGGTTTTTTCACTAATGAACATATTGAAGAATCATTCATCTTATTATCGGGGAAAAAACTCGAGTGAAATTACGTGACGTCTTATGATTTATTGAAACGGAATACCGGAAAGAAGGGAAACGTCGACAACCGCGGCACTAATGCGACAGTATTATGTAAATAGCTAGATTTTCGTCGAAAATAAAATAACAACGATAAAATGCATCGTACGTAAATAATATCACACGACTGGTTTACACAGTTATCGATTTGACGAATATTCCTAAACTAATACGGAGGTTCATTTTGTTTTATTAGAAATCTAAAATCGCGCAGTAGGTCGAAAACAATCCGAAATAATTGCGGGATAAAACGAAACTGTTGACGATTATGACGATATAAGTTTTTAAATTCCCGATATAAAAATTGGAGTTTTCGATTTCCGACAATTACAATAATTTAATATACTTTTTACTTTATAGACAACGAGCGTATTTACGGAACTGCCACGATTATTATTTATTCGAATTATACCGATTCGACCATAGGTAATAGGTACATTATATTATCTCTATATATTGCGGCTAATATTTTATATATATGTATATGTGTGTATATATATATATACACGTAAATTACGCAGACAGTAAATTGACTATAATAACTAAAACTTCTTTTATCGGTACACACGTATACGGTAAGATATCTATACACGTACACTACTTATATGTTAATGTGTAATACTCACTACGTTTCTGAGTATTAATTGTAACCCGAATGAACACATCTAGGATCGTATTCTTAAAGAATCAGTAGAAACCAATTTCGAGCTATACAATCGAACCACTCTACGCGCACGTGTTTTAAAACATGGCTACGACGTGGACGTATTTAATATATATATATATATATATATCGTTTCCCGAATATCTGACAAACGCGATCACTTTTGTTCTAGTCGATAATTCAAAGTTTTGTTTTTCTTCTTCATATAATTGTTTTACTTCTGCTCTACGGTGAACCTTTTTTCAATTTAATTATAAGGACATTTTTCTCGAATGTTGAAATTAAAATTTGTTTTAAAATCAAAATACTCGTTTTGTAAATATAAAACCTATATTGATGTATACAACTTTTAATTAAGCTATATCGATAATTTTAAAAAAATTTTCAAAGTTTGATTAAGTTCAAATAAATTGACGTTATTCAATAATAGCCGCCACTAATGAAAAATGTCGACGTTTTTGTCAATTTAAAAATATTGTAGAATAATAAGAATTTTTTATATCAATTTATTTTTATAACAGACTCATAAATTCTTATTTTGGATTTCATAAAAGATTGAACATAAATTTAAATATTATATTTTTAATCGAAAAAAATAAAAATACAATAGAGCGAGATTTTAGTATTATTAAAAAAAAGAAATTAATAAATATCGAATAGAATAAACGATTTTATTTATTTCACATATGATATATATATATATATA
>JAIPRN010001418.1:0-46580 GCA_025469175.1 Geopemphigus sp. TES_GeoC_2020
TTCTGTTTTTCTTTTTTTTTTTTTTTTCGAATACTCGACGAAATTTCGTATTTCACTAAGTACGTCAAAACCGTCTCGAAACGGCGCGTATTGTAGAAACAACGAGATTTACTATACGCCAATCGCGATATAAAACGCCGGATGTTTATTGGGACGATCGAATTTTTTTGTATTCCGTTCGAATACGTTTACCGGAGAAACGAAAATCTGTTTTGGAAAATGCGCCGGTACGACTCGACCTAAAACGCGCGAGACGTTATCTATAGCGATCGTCGGTCGGTGTGTCGACAGTGCGCCGTACGAGGCTCAAACGCAGTAATCGCGCTACGTCGACCGGTCGTACTAAACATTTTTTTTCGGTACATGAATACCGTACCGTCGGAAACGGTATAAACGACAAACGTCACGGAACGGAACTTATTCGCCGGATTAAGGACAACTCGTCGTTTTTACGTTTAATTAATACGGTCGTATTATGGCCACCGTCCAATCGCCCTAGTCGAAAGCCGATCGATCGATCGAAGAACGTCGCGTGGCTACGACGGCCGGATGATATTCGTCGACGATCGTAAACGTCCACACCGCTGCTCGGGCCCAGACAGTCGATTTCCATCGGTCCCGTAACGGTCGTCACGAAGGGGGGAGTGGAGTATTCGAAACGAAAAACGGAAATTCGGACGAAAACAACGTAACGAAACAACCGTCCGTATTTAACGACGATATCAGACCTATCGACGGGTACGTGAGTGGTGTGGGCGTTCGGTAGTTCGAGAAAAGCGTTGGCGGCGACGGCGAGTTTACGGACCGGCCGAACGGTTCGATGAGAATTGTTTATTTCTTCGGCCTGGTAAACAATCGCGTCGCGCGTGACGACCGGACCGACGGATCAACGATTACGGGGGCGCTGACGGTGCGCGCGCGCGCACGCTAACAACAAACTGTTAGCGAGCGAATATTTCGGGCGACCAACCGGCGGTAAGCGGACCCCGGCAACAACGTACGACGATGACGGTGACGGAGAACAAACAGCACGGCGGCGCCAAGAAGAAACGGTCGGTGATGGAGGACCCGCAGATGCACACGAACTTCTCGCGCAACTTGGACACGTGCGTGGTGCAGGGATCGCGGCGGGACGTGGACACGTTGCCGACCGGACAGGGCGTGGTGGAGCGCGTGTGGATCATGACCCGGCCGCCGAGGCTGGGACGCGGCGTGCAGCCGACGGTCACCGCCCGGCGGGCGTACGTGATGCTCAAGCACGTGCAGGGACAGCTGATCGACACGGGCGACCTGGTGTGCAAGAACGTGTGCAGTCGGGGCGACAAGGATCCGGTGAACACGATGGCGGCGAAGAGCCCGAACCAACAGTCGACCGCGTGTAGCGCCCGCGGCGGCAATGCCGCGTGCGACTGACGATCGCCCGCTGCGCGTTTCTTTCGCGCTCGATTTGTTCGTTTTTTAATTACGCGTCCCTCCGTCGCCAGCGGGGTACGGCTTCGCGAACCAATACACCACCGATTTTACCAATCCGCATATTCGTGTGTATGCGTGTAATCCGTCTATTGAGTGACCGCCGGTTCCTTATTTCCGACGAAAAATGTATAAAAGTTCTCCGACGTCGTTTCAACGTTAATACGGTCGGCTTTATTTGTGGCGGACAATGAACGAATGCCGGGGGAAACATCGCGAATACGAAAAGTGGTTTAATTTTACGACGCGATTGATCGAGCGTTCGAAAGCGTTTCGTCGAACACGAACATTATTAAATCGTTACCTTCTACTGCGCGAGGGTGGACGTTTATGAATGCTTAAAATCCGTAGGCGTAATAATTCCCGATGGAATACGCGCGACGGCGAATTATTCGAATCCGAACAACGGGCGGAAAATTAATTATTTCAAATCGAAGAATTTCGGCGCGAGGTATTCGATGAAAAGTTCGGGAAAAAATTATTCTCGTTCGTCGCCGGTGATTACCGCGACGAACTTCTCGATTATTATTACGTTTTACGCGTAACTCCGTCGGATAATGTAAACGTAAAACGGAAACGGCTATTCGGACGTTTCGCGAATTTCTTTCGGAGCACCCGGCGTCGTAAGTTCGACGGCGAAACGTGCCGGGTAAACGAATACGTTCGACCGGACTCTCAGATATGGCGAAATACGGTAATGTCGGTAGAACGTGGTACGGTGCAAAGAGCGAAATAGAAGTCGGATTAAAAATCCGTTTTGTCGAATTCGATAAAAGTGATCCCCCCAAAGTACTATAGACGTATGTTTTTTTTTTTTTTTTGTAAACATTCCGTACGTAAATATTCGTATAGGACGTGTACGTTGTCGTCAAGTAGCTTTTAAAGAGTTTCGTAGTGTTTGCTTTACGCGTAACGGAATACAAAGAACAAATCGAATAATTAATTCGTCGGATAATTCTATGGTACTGATCGATTATAGTTTTTACGGTAAAAGCCGGCCGCCCCTACCGTTTTAACTGGCGTTTGTTTCCGCTAACGACACCGATATCGTTACAACAACACCGGCATAATTAGTAACGCAACGGTCCGTCGTCGGAAGATTTTTCGTTTTAAACGTTTTAAGACTCGCGCGCGTGCGCGTGTGTGCTTCGAAACGTCTCGATTTAGCCTTTGATAATTCCGGGGTTTTACAAATGTCATTTAACGCTATTGTCGTTATTTAGACGTTAAGTCCGTAATCGTTTACGAATTCGTAAACGGACAAAATAACTACTCAGCCGAATAACTTGATAACGATAATCGGTTGGTATAAAGTGCGCGAACTCGCGAAATACCGGGCGCGTAACGGTCGAGCAGGACGTTCAAAACGCGTGTTGGTACGATTTTTCGACTCGACCGTTCTTCGTCAGTGGCCCCGTTAAACATTTCGCGTCGACCGTATACGAACGCGAACGTATCGACTAAAACGGGCGCGCGCTTGGAATTTTCGCCGTTTCGACGAGCGCCGGCGACGATCATCGCGCGTTAGACGATCGATAATTGAACGCGCCGCCACTATAGACGACGTTCCGGTACTCGCGTGGCGGAATTCGTTTACGACGCGCACGTGTAACCGACAACGGGACGCGTTGTTCGCCGTACGATTCCAGCGTACCGTCCGCCCCCGTTAATTACGTCCGACTCACGAGTACGTGTCGTTAGGTTGTTGATGAATCGTATCGATAAAAAATCTACCGGGAAAATAATACGCGCGCCCCCGTCACGACATATATATATATATATTACGGGTAACCAACGGTGACCGAACAGTAAACGTTCGGATTGGTATATATATACATCGTACGTGTAGATAGAAACGTGACGGTGTATTCGTTTTTTCGGCCGATAAACTGTACAAAATTCGTACGAAACGTTTTCGCCTCTACTAATACGCGCTAGTTCGTTACTACGGGATTACCGTCCGGAATGTAATCATTCAACATAATTGTTCGTTTACTCCGTCGCGGCGAAACAATTTCTTTTGCACGCAAATTCCGAACGCTTCGCCAGTAACCGTAATCACGTCGCGAATATTTCTATTTCACTCGCCGATTATACATTATTCGTTCACGTATTAGGTACACGTTTGCGCGAAACGGTCGTTCTCCGCGGCTATATCTCGCGAACACAGTTGTCGAATATTCCGAGTTCGGGCATTCGGGACGAGACCGTTCTATTTCGTACGCGATGGCGGTATCGTTCGTATTCCGTAAATAAATAACGTTTTTGAATCTAATCGATGTTAAATACCGAAAAGTAAAGTCCTCGTCGCCGTGTCCATTTTCACGAGCGAACCATTATCGCGGAGTACGTCCGTGGACTTTGTAAGCGTTCTCGATAAGAATTAACTTCGCCGGATTAAACTACGAAATTAGAAAGAATCCGACGGAAATAAAGTCGTTTCCGGCGCTAATCAATAATTATTGTACGTACGCGCGCGCGCATATATGTGCGATATAACGCGCGTTTTGTGTCCCGAAAACGGTTTACGCGAAACAAGTTATTACGGAAAATACCGTTTCGATAAGTTTGTAAATTCGAAACCGTCGATCGCGTGTAGACTACGACGAAAACGAACGATTAAACGCCCGGCGGTTTTTGGCGAAGCTAATTCCGTCGCGCTTTTTATCGCGCCGACGTAAAGTCGACAGAGGCCCGATACGCGTTACGCGTGCTCACGTACGGAACTCGTTCCCGGGTATCGACCGAAAATCCGAAAAACAACACCGTCGATATCATCGCCGCGAGTATTGAGCCGTTTACGGGGACATTTATGTCGCGTTATGTAGAAAGGACGGCGCCGACTCGAGTAGACAACGATCGTTTATTTGCCGACCTTTACGCGTGGCAAAATCACGTAATGGCGGAATGCGGAGGTCGTACGGGGAACGTTACGAGCGTATACACACACATAACGAGACTATGTACGATACGACGTACGGGCTACGAACGCGTGTGTACACATTAAACAGAATCCGTTTGGATTACGAAAGCGCGCATAGTAACCGTTGCCGCGCGTTTACGCGTCAACGTATAATACCTACAAAACGATTAGTCAATATTGTAACGGGCGAACGTCGTAAACCTTCCCGGGCACGCGAGGAAACGTTACCGTCTTATTTCCGATATTGTCCCGGGGGGGGGGGGGGCTGACGAAAATCCGAACGACGTTGGTTCCGGACGGTATTCGTAACGGTAATAACCTACGACGGCCGGGCCGGCGTTTCCGTACGAATCGTCCGTACGTGTTTGCGACGATAGGACCGCTCGTCCCTCCGGTCGTATCGTTTAGCCCGACTTCGGCATTCGCGCTACGCGATTCTAAATTTTGTCACGAAATTCGCGCGCGTACGTAGACGCTCGACGTCGTTCGGCCGCAGTTTACTGTACGCGATCATTTATTGTACGGCCGTGACGATTAGAAGACGGATCGGCCCGTAATGTCGTACGCTAATCAATACGGACGAACCCGACGAAAGTATTACGGCGTTCGAATAACGAGAAGTTTCGTACGTCTACCTGGGTATTATTATTATTATTCGTTTCGTCCTTCCGCGGACGGAATTTCCGTAAAATATTTCAATATTGGAACGAAATAACGTAACAGTGGAGCGGCATCGGCGACGGCGGTGGCTGGGGGTAGGTAAAGGAGCGTCGAGAAATATAGACGTCCGACTACATCGGTATTCCTATTATGTATCCGACTAAAATTCGATCCCCGCATTCCGTTCCCGATCGTTCGTCATTTGCGCGTGTAAAAAGGATTTCTTTTATACGGTTTTTTCTTGTCGCCCTATTCACACAATCGTACGAAAGAGGGAAGTTTCACGAGAAAACTGGCGTCTCGAATACGCCCGTATTCGCGTTCGCCTTTTGACACGACGCAGATACGAAACGTGTCACGCCCGTTGGCAGAAATCGACCTGTACGCGACGTCGCGCCAAATGTAAACGGTTTCCCCGGCCGATTTTCTATGCCTACGAGAAACGTATCGACAAACACGCGCGAAAAATTCTATACCTCGATATTGTCGCTGGCGAGTAAAATCACTACGAACTTGGCGCGTCAGTGTATTCCGCTCGTGCTCGCGAGTTTTGTTTGCTTCGCTTCGATTTGCGGTTACGAACGTCGTCGGCAATAATAAGCGACACGGGACAGTTCGAATCAATCGTTCGGGACGTCAAGAAACTAAGTACGACACGTCCATTATTCCGTGGTGTACGTTATTCGAATTTTCGTCGTCGACCCGTACGCCGAGGTGACTCCGATTTACGCGTACCGGAATTGAAAATTCACCGCGACCCGACGATGGGTGACGGCCGGCGCCGTACGGCCTTTACGTTTGGGCCACCCCGCGAACGTTTAGGTGTTGTTTTATTAACGTTTTTCTATTTCGAAATCGAAAAATTTAATCGAATACCCGTCGCTAAATACCTATGTATATGCACACACGACGTACAAATTTCGAAATGGTAAACCGCCGCTTATTGGTTTCCTTAGCGCCGTCGTCGGTGTTTCGTACTGATCGTCTACGCGTCGATCGTAATAAATGTCGTTCGTTCGGCATCCAGGATCGCGTAACGTGTACGTCTGTACACGTGCAGGGGGAATCGCGAACGAATTCGTTTCGTTATAGGCCGAGTGTCGGCGACCGCGAAAAGATTTAGTTAAACGAAACGCGGTCGGGCGCGATTTGGCCGAGGGAAGAAGTACGGGTCGGCCCCGCCAACGTTTCCGGGCCACGCACGGTTCCGCCGTTTGCCCGGAGCCTCGGCCCCCCCCCCCGCCAGCGCTTTAATTAAATTCGACGTTCCGAGCGGATTAAGGGTTCCGTGTAATTCGTTACACATAGTACCGATTTTTCGCCTCCCCCGCAATTACGTCTCGTTGAGCCGGCGAAACGCGGCTACGTCACCGTCGTCGATCGGCGGTAATCCCCGACAGATTGTATTTTACGAATACGCGGAAGTTTTCGCATCCCCTCCCTACCCTACCGCCGGTCCGGCCGCCGCCCAGCCCGCGTATTCGCATGGTTCGGTTCACGTAATACCCGCGTTCGTACGTTATTCGGCGCGGTAATCGCGCGACCGCCGGAACGCCATAGATCCGCGCGTAGGCCACGGCCGCGAAACGTGTCCGAAATAATGACGTTTCGATCAATTGCGCCGGACACTTTACGCGCCCTGTAGTTCGTTTTTGTTTTTTTTCGCCCGCGTCCACGACGGACGGCGTTTATTATGTAAATATACACGGCCATCCCGGGACGTACAGGGTCCGTCGAAAACACGTCCGGTACACATAACGCCGCGCGAATTGTGGCGGCCATAGAACGGTGAACATCGGACGTTCACCATAAAGGGATACATCCGCGTAATGGTGCCGTTACTATTCGGCGAGCGTTTCGCGTTCGGTTCCAACTCGGCCGGCGTGTTTCTGTTCCAAACAGAAATTCGTGTTCGGGTATCAAACTTTGGCGCCACAGAAACATAAAAAGGTCCTTCGACCGTAACAACGCCGGAAAATGTGGCTGCCGGGGGGGTAGGAGGGGTGCGTCCATCCAGCAAGGTCGGTCGATTTATCAACTCGTGATTTTTTCGTCTCCGGGGACGTTCAAGTGTACAATATTCGTCCCCACGTCCCCGCAAGCGCATAAGGAGGCGGCGAGCAACCGGGCCGTGGCGGTCGCGTTCCACCAGACACGGCACGGAGAGCAAACTTCCCGAAATGGCTTCGTCAACAATGGTGGACCACGCCATTTAGCGGACGTGACGTTTCAAATCAAATAATTATTTTATTTAACCTTAAACGGAGTGGTATTCGTTATTTAAAAATAAAAGAATTTTTTCCGTATCTGTTTGTGTATTTGTAAGTGCCTTTCGAAATACGAGAGGTATTGTTACTTTTTTTTTTATATATATATAAATAATATTCCTTCGGCGTCGTAAATATTTACGCGGCGTATTTTGCGCGTGTCTTCGCGTGCACGTTTTGAACGCCGGACAGAACGGTCCGACTATTGCGATACGGGCGTGCGTACGCGCGCGATAATTGACGACGGCGTTCGAACAGCGCGGAAATTACGTTCGGCGGGGGGGAAATGCCAAAAATAGAGTTTCCGCGGGCCGTCGGGATGTGAATAGATCGCCGGCGCCCGTGAATTGTACGGCGCGTTTACGTAACGTATTACTCAATACGATCGTTACGGGCCGACATAAAATTAGACGCGTCCGTTATATCGCGACGTTAACATAAATAATAATCGATCGAATCGGCGACGGGCGAATTGTAAAATGCGACGGCCACTAGTTTTCGTGTATTTTACGCGGCCGGGGAAATCGCTTTCGGCGACTGGAACAATACCGTACGGAAAAACTCGCCGGCACGTTTTTGTACGCGAACAGAAAGCAACATCACAAAGCGAAAATCCGATTACGAACGACCAATTAGCCGTCGTTAAACGCGTTGAAAACGAGTCGACGAGATGACGAGACGACGCGAACGGAATTAACGCGAAATCCGACCAGCCGGGCGACCAACGCGTGAAACGAGCTACACGGAACGTAAGGCGAAACGCGAGCGCCAATATAAAGGGCTTGTTTCCCGAAGAACGGACGCGGCGACGACAATATCGATACATTTTTAACGGCGATTAATTAATTAACGTCGGGCGGCGACGTCCTTCGATAAACAACGCGCTAAGCGAAAAGCGGAAAAAACGCGGCAATAAAAATCGACCATTCCCGTCGAATCCGAATTTATTATTCCGTCATCGTTATATAAATATATATAAAGACATACACGCGCGGATGAATAGCCACAAAAGTTTCGGTCGTAGAGGCCGTTCGCTTTTGATTAACGTCGATATTTTATAGTCCGATGGAATACGCGATTCGCTTAAAAGTACGGAACTAATTATTCGCGCTAATTGCGAATCAATGGTAATTTAGCAACGTCGTCGAAAGTAAACGTCGAAACGTCCCGGGAACGTTCCACGCGCGCGTTCCCTTTAGAAGACGTATCGTCAACAACGATAATACGCTACGGGCGCAACGTCGCAACGGTTCCATTTCGCGCGTCGGCGATCGCGACATTTCGAAAAACGGTTTATCGGAATCGCCCTCCGACATTTCAACGGCCACGAGGCCGACGCGCGGCTCGCGTTTAACGTAGTCGGATACTCCGAATTCGCGGTGTCCACAAACGTTTCTTCGGAGACGTCGAATTGCGCGTATTCCGCTCGGGAATCGTTTTTCAAAACTTAAACGACCGACACTCGGACACGGTGGCGTATTTATTGAGGGCGTGGGGAGGATAGTGTTAGGGGTTTCCATCCCCCGGGAAATGTTCGAAAATCTCGAATTTTAAACGCGCCGATAATGGTATAATCGTCGGTAATCGGTTTGTTTCGTAAATTATAACGAAGAAAACGAAATATTTTAACGTTTAACGGAAGTATTTCGTTCGTTTCTTTTTACATAAAACTATTTATGCAATTTTTAATAAAACCGGCGTACGTTTCAAAATGATTTCGTTATTACGACCCCCCGACCAAAACACAGTTTATAAATAGACCGCCGCACGAACAAGCCTCGAATATGTTCGAGGGACAAGAACGAAACGCGATTTTATTATAACCGTTTTTTACTTTGGCTAAATTACCTCGAGTAAACACAACTCGGAATACGATATACGGTCGCCACCGTGACTGTACGTCCTTCCGTAAACGTTTCGCAGCGGCGTCGAGACCCGTCGGCGAACGTTTTTCGAACGTTTTATTTACGGCGTCGTCGTCCGAGAACGGGTGCTTCTAATCAATTTCCCGAATCGGCCAACGTACGGGCACGAAAACACCGCCGTCAAATGGTGGTGAAGCGCGTTTCAAAGGCAACTCGGTCCGCTTGGTTCGGTGGTTTTACAGTTCGGACAATTGTGTACGGGCAAGTATGTAGGGTACCCGAAACGAAAAAACGCACTACGGAATCATCAACAACAACAATTCGGACGCGCCGGGGCGGTGGGCAAATCTAAAAGAATTCGACGTACCGAATAACTATTTAAATACTTCGAATCGTTCGTCGGCGGTGGTCAAACAATAGTACGTTCCGCGGATTACGGTACATTCCGTCGTGACTAGTATTTTCGGCGGATAAAACAACCGAGCCGCGAAACAGCCGTACGGACATGTCCGCGGTACGTACGCGCCCGTATAATACGCACGTAACGAACCGAAGGGCGCCGCGGTTGTTTTCGTGCGTCGAAATGTTCGCGGCAGGTACGACAACTATTGCGTCCGTTGACTCGCCACGTGTTTTAAGCGCCGACTAATAACGCGTACCGCCGAAAAAAAGCGACGAAATTACAACCGTCCGAGACAAATTTATTTCATTACTCGCCAATCGTTCGTCCGTTTTCCAATATATCGAACGTACTTTACGCCGTTATAAACCGTTCGCGTTATGAAACGGCCGATATAAAACTCGGATATATATTTATTTTTTTTTATTTTTTATATTTTAATAAACTACTTAGATAAAATCTATATACGTTTTACAATTACAAAAAGAAGCGAAAAACGGAACAAAGCGCGAACAAAAACAAAAAACGGATTACAAAAATTCAAATATGGATACCAGACTCAGATATATGGGAAAGAACAATTCTAGTCGCTAACTCGGTGTCAGGACTTTGAATGGTTGAACGATTAAGAGGAGTATTCGGGGATTTAAGAGAATTGAAAAGGACAACGCGTTTGGTGGACAAGGAAGGGTAAACGAAAAAGATACAAGAACGGTCACGAACGGCTTCATTTCGATCCACGGGACAAAGAGGAGAAATAATGAGGCCAAGTGTGTGGGCAGGAGCGGGTAATAAAGAATGGCTCGTGCACGACCGGTTGAATTGAATAATGGAGGATCTAGGAAGGTGTAAATTTTGAAACCACAAAGAACTAGGATACAAAGGAACGACGGATTTGAATCTATCAGCGAAATTCGTATATATTTATATATCGTACGCACATAATTTGTCCGAATTATTTCCGTATAACCGTTTTTCGTTCGTTTCGGTCGGTGGTTACATTATAAAAACGCGAAGATTACGTTGCACGTAAATATAATAATTCGGCGCTTTCGCTCGAACGGTAAAGCGCGAATTGGCGATAAACGTTCGACGAAACGTAATCGTTCGAAATACTGGCGACAACGAAACGACGCAGCAGTCGTCCAACCCTTTCGAGCGTCTAACGAACGATTAAATTTGTTTTGTTTATCCCTCTCCCCGATGGTGTATCCGTTTATATACGGTTACGTAATTCGATTTTGACGACGAACGATAATATTTCGGCCCCGGAGTCGCGGGATTAACGAAAACCGGTCGTAAAAACGTAATTGACTTTGGCGCGACCGTGTTCGGTTAGGTGAACGTAATACATCCGCGTATGTGTTTGTCAATTGATGAACCAGCGAGTTAAATAGCTCGAATAGGCTGTCCGCATCGGTTACTCGACCGATAATGTTCGTGAACTACCGACGCCGGGTACGAAATTAAACATTTTGAATTCGAATTTTATAATTTTTCGTAAAATATTTATTTTATAATTTTGTCCGTCCGAATTTCGAAAGTGCTGCGACCACCGCGATTAGATACGAAATCGAAGTACGACGAACGCAATATTATCACCGTACGTTTATTTCGGTATGGAATTCGTTCGTCTACGACAACTTAAACCGTTCGAACGAACTATTTGGTTTTTCGACGTTTATACACCGAAACGCGAAAAACCCGAACACGTACAACTCGTTCAATACTTAACCGATTCGCGTTTTGTTTACGGCGTTCGATTCGTTTCGTCGAGACGTTTAATTCGAAAATCCCGTCGACGGATCTACGACGATTAGAGCGCGTCGAAAAATTCGAAAAACTTTTTCCCGAGACGACGTCGTGGCTCGACTGATTCTGCATAAAGCTCTCGCGCAAAGACGAAAACGATACTGAGATGGACACCCGGGCGCCATGCATAGCGTGCCGACTGCGTGTCGTTTCGAACTACGTTCAGTAAGTGTAATCGATCGCATCCGGCGGACTTGGCGATCAGCACGGGGACAGATCGGGAAACGAACGACGGAAATAAACGGTTATCGAGTGCCGGGGAACGCGTACGTCAGGGGTGATGGAGTAAAATATTGCCGCGCGATCCGTCCCGAAATTCCGCGCGTACGTTTTCGGTAACCGCGGCGATGTATTCGAATAGTTCGGTCTCGTCGACGGATAAACGTTCGTGCGTGAATGTCGTTAACGCAAAAAAAAACGGCGATTTATTGCGTATCGTTCGGACGATTATTTGCCGGCGTTACACGACAAAACGGTACGAACTTTGTACGCGCCGACGGTTTTGTCGCGCAAGTTTTTCGTAAACGATCGAATTCGTCGTGATGGCGATATTGCGTAACGTAACCGGTGAACACGGCGGCAAAGACGCCGAGCGTATAAAAGTTCCGAACGTCGTGATCTCGATTCGACGGGGAGTAATTAATTACGGGCTTTTAATAAGTGTCGCGTAAACACGCGCTCGCATATACACACACACACACACACACACATACACACACGTACACGCGCGCGCGTCTGAAATTATAATTGAATTCGTCGTGTTAATGAACAATTAACTTACTTGGCACGGAGACGACGACGACGACGAGTAGTCGTTCGTCAAAGAAATAATTCGCGGCGCGTTTATCGATTGTCGGGCGCGGTACAAAATGTACTCGAATACAAATCGTTACGGCCCAAGTAAATTAGTTCGCCGGAACGACGCGACCAATTTAAACGTAATTCGAGTGCAGCGAATTACGCGGCGTTCATTATCGCGCGTCGAATATACCGTATACCGTAGTTACCCGGCGCCTAAACGACGTCCGGAATTTTACAATACTTTTTCCGTTTACGTTTATATTTCCAATCAAAACTCGCGTCGGAATCCCCGAAGGCGGACGACGGACAACGGCGACCCGCTTATCGGTTCGCCGCCGTGATCGCGCGTAAACAATTATTACGTACGCTGGCTGGGTTGACGACGCGTCTTAAACGGAACGGCTGCGTTCAAAGCCGCCGGCCAAATGGAACGGCCACCCCGTCGAGTCTCGTTATCGAGTTTGATAAAACTTATTCGTAAATTACGCTTATTTCATCGAGGCTCGCGGGCCATTAGACGCGAATAACGGGCGCGTGTCGAAACGTAAACTAGTCGAATTAAAATAGTCGGAGGGTTTTTTTTCTCTTCCAGTAAATAGCCGACGTTACGTTATTAACGGTGTCGGCGCGGACGTTCAAAAGGTCGTTTTATAAATAATAATCGCCAAACAAATACGTAAAAATTTGTTCGGAACATATATATATATTGATATATATATATTCCGCTGAACGGTTCAAGAAAGAACGGTATACAAAAAAAAACGAGACCCGTTTTTATACAGTAAGTACTTTTTACTAATGAAAACGGGCGAGAGACGCGATTATTCGGTAAACGATAAATGAAAAAACAAAAACGTAACGTATTTCGCGTTTCGAATTCGTAATACAAACGACGGGCGTATACTATTATTTATTATTAAGCCGCCATTCAAAGTCGGCGTTCGCCAAGTCTGGAAACGTCGTTTGTTTCTAGGCAATACGAACGCGAACGGTTTGGCGCACATAACACCGTAAACTCGGTACACGCGTAACGGACACGTTGTAACGTAATTACTATCGGACGTTGTACAATTTTTCGCCGGTCGTTGTACAATTTCGTCTTCGAGAGTACGTTTTTAAATCCGGGTCTAAAGACGAGTCTGTGCCGCGATTTTCGGCATTTCCTTCCGTTCCGCTATACAACCGTTTACTAATTTTCGTCGTTTTCCACAGCTTAAGGGAACGCTCGTCGAACGGTTCTACGCGAATTCGCCATACGATCATTCGTATACCAACGTAGGCGACGAAATAAACGATTAGTGAACGACGTGGTTAATTCGGTCCAGTAGATTTTCGTTAAATAACGCGACAATAATACCGACTTTTAACGAGGGTAGAATTACGCGATTTATAAACTCGGGTTTTAATTAGTTTCTTTCCCGGCGAAATTTTCAAAAAAACAAAAAACGTCTCGGCACAATACCAGCAATCAATCGTAAAACTTTTTTTACGTCAACGACGTCAGCGCACGACTCTAGTTTCTTTTACGTTTCTTCGATCATTATATTCGCCGATTTTCCGAAATTACGACGAACGTTTCGATACAATTCGTACTTTGAATATATTTTCGAAACGTTACACGAATAAGTATAATGTACGACAATAGTATTCGTCAAGCGTTGTTATTCACGTTCAACGCAACACTACGAGTTGTCCGAATACTTTAAAAATACGTTGCCCGTAATTACGTCGTAATAGGATTCGATAAGACGTTAATTTTAAAATGACGCCCTACGTAATTCGCTAGGTAATAAGGTGATGGTGGTTGCACCGGTATAACGTTCGTGAACGGTAATTATTAGGTAACTAATATTGGGCTGGAAATATTGGAAAACGATAATTGCGCGTAACGACACAAAAAAATCACGCGACGGTTGAACGAAAAACAAAATTTGTTAGGGCTGAAAACCGTTTATCGCCGTCGAATCGAATGCTGTAAGAAACGTTAATGAGGTTGCCGTGTTTTATCGGTCAACAGCGAACCGCCGACACACGCAAATCGTCGTCGTAGTCGCGAAAAACCCAATCGTTATGTGAGTATTGGAAATAGTGTTTATTAGTGTATATTTTTGTCGCCTAAAAAATCGTTGTGGTTTTACGACTAGGATGATAGTCGTCTTACGTTAGCCATCGCGCAATGGTGTGTTGCGTCGCGTGAATTTGTTTCGTAAAATTATTTTCGTGTACTTGGTAACTCGAGAGGTTGAGAATATTAATATTTACTATAGGCCCTAATAGCCACTCCGTAGTTTCGAGTGCCTATCATTATTTATTTATTTAATTATTTTTACATTATTGTTGTTTAAATACATTTTGTGAGTATAATAATAAACGAGAATTATTTATTGTAATTATATTTTCTACACGTAAGATTCGGTGTCCGGGTAAGTAACCCATTATTGTTCACCCCCGGGCGTAAATGTTCGAAAGCACCGGATCGTCCGAGAAATGAACGTCGAGCGTTTATGAATAATTGAAACCATTTTTTGTTCGCGTACAGTAAAATTTACGAAAACGTTTAAATTAGACGGCGAGGAATAATAATAATAAAAATAAACGCGCGTTAAGCGGCTTGACGTTTTTTTTTTTTTTTGAAAAGAATACTCGAAAAACCTTCGGGGCACTAAAAACGACGTATTGATAAGAATCCACGTTTCGAAAATGTTCCGATAACCGTATCGAAAATACCGAACGAGTAAGAATTTTATCCTTTTTTTTTATCACGATCAGGATACGCAACTTACGTACCGTACAAAGGTCGATCCTGTTGGTTCACATCATTTTTAATTTCGACCCTATTCGCTCTTATTCGTGATACAAAAGTGGATGATAGTACGGTCTCCAAGTTTTTAAATTACGTAAACTTTTCCCGCACAGATGAAGCGCTCCCGAATCGATTTTCGAATAACGTAAAGCGACGTTCGTACGTTGTTTTTCAGTATTATATTCGACCACGGGGTACTTAATATATAGGACGTCGCGATTCGTTAATATGAGGGCAAAAAAAAACGTTTTATACTCGGACATAGTATATGTATATATATATATATATATATATATATATATGATCCGAAGTCGTAAAGCTACATAGTAGTAGCCAAACGTTGGCGTTTAAACGAGAACGAACGTTGTGAACGTCGCGCGCGAAAACTTTTTCGGGTAAGCCGCGTATAAATCGGACGCGCGGTGGTTTTATAGAAGTAACGGAACAATACGAACGTTCGTAAATATTAATCGCCGACGATTGTAATTATTATACGGTTTTAAAAAACCGAAAACGATAAAGTTTTTCGCTATTTCGCTGCGGAAGTTTGGTCGTCCTAAGTGTTTTTGTAGCTCCCATAAAACCGTGGAAATATAAACGCTTTAACAAAAAGTATTAAAAATTATTCCCGAACAAGTTTATGAAGAATCGATTACGTTTTATATCAATTTTGTTTTATTATGGGGAAAAACTCGTTTTCTTTTTAATAATTATTTTATCGCCGTAAATTATTACTTCGTTCGATAAGTTACGAAAAAAAAAACCGCTCACGATCGAATTTAATTAAATTTTATCCGCGCGTGTTTTTTTATTTTTTTCGCTAAACAGAAAAACATTATACGTAGAATCGTACTTTACTTTTTGACGAAAAACGGAAAACGCAAATCCCTTGTTTACATTTCCCTTTTGTTTGCTCGTAATTGTACAATCACGAAATTAAAAATAGAAGTAGACCTTGTATATATTAATACTTTTTGTTTACCGGTTAAAGTACTCGGCTGATGAAAAACACATGCTAACTACGTTCCGACGTTATAAATTCCATCGGGAAAAATGCGCTCGAACCGGGTCCACGCGAATAATTATTTACTTCAACGAAACTCGCGAACGCATAGCGTTCGAAAAGTGTTGGCCGGCACGAAATCACTTGTTGAATTACTCCGAGAACGCCATTAAACGAAATTTTTCTTAGTACGTCGTTCGAGTCGTTTGCACGGTGCGCCGTAGCACACTTTACGAAGGTAACGAACGGCTTTTGTTCGGAAACCCCTCTTATTATTATTATTTTTTTTTTTTTTTTTTTATTATCGACGTCGTTTTTCTGTACGTAATACGGTCGATCGACGTATTTAATACCGAAACCGAAAAACGGTAGAAACGCTATAGTACGGATACGCTACGCAATATCCGCGGAATATTCACACGCGCGTGTTTCGTGGACATAGGCATCGGCGAAACGTTCAATATCCGCTATCGTCAAAAGGGTCCTAAACGCGAAAGTATCGAACAAAAAAATGACGACCGTTTTACGATCGTTTTATCATTATGACCGTTCCGTGTATCCCGAAAAATTATTAGTTTAGTCGAAAATGTGCGATTTACGCCTCTTTTCGTACTCGCTTGTAATTTATCGTTATTAATAGGCACGTAGCTCTTTGCTGATAAAATTAATTTCCGAACAACACTTTCCGGCCCCTTAGTTGTAGGTTAACTTTTGTTTTAATTTTTAATGTTGCTCTCGGTTTTTTAGATCTATCGCTTTTTAATTCTTAACATCTAACGACTTATGAATTTTACTCATAAATAAACGGAAACAACGAAGTTTCAATATTTAAATACGTATGTTTATATATATACACACACAAGGAGAATTAATGAAATTACTCCTCGTCCTCCCACCTAATCTTTTTCCTTTCACGCAAAATTATAAAAATGTATATTAAAAAATCGTATCATCTCGTATATTTTTCTTTATTTATTTCGAAATTTTAAATTCTTTTAAGTTCAAAACGTTATTACGCTTAATACTATTAAATTGATATCGCGCGATGTATATTTATAATAAATATATTGTTTGATAAAGGTAATAAATATTAAAATGTAATGCGCATGAACAAAGTAAACGGGAACGAGCGATATTGCGGAAATCTCGGTAATTTATTTTGTATTTAAGAGTGCGAATTTAAATTGCCTCGAAATTTGACTCTCAGGACGAAGAAATAGAGGATAACGCGGAAAGTGTAAAAATAAACGAAAAGAAATTCACGACGAAAATGTCGCCACCTTTTTGTCGTCTGGTCGTTAAATACGAAATATAAAAGCTTATACATCGAAATTTTTTCTCGAAACTATTTTTTTTTTAATGGTTATGACGGGGTGATGTAGTCAGACCTATTCGCTGAATGTCCGCGCACATTAAGGGCAAAAAATTGGTTGTCCGGCCTTCGGTAAGTTTCTAAATGTATTACGGCGGATGGATACTCTTTAAACTGCGAATAGTTTCGTAATCCCCACTAACAAATTAATTACTCGACGGTTTATCTTAGCCGAATACGTATAAATTATGAATATTTACGTTACCCGATTTTAGGGAGCGACTACTGTCATTGAATATGAAAGTGTACGCACGAAATGACCAAACCGTCAACGTAAGTGCGCTTCGTATATCGCTTACTCTTCCGCCTGTATTTCGCGCGTCCGAAATATAGGGACGCTTATCCCCTGGACGGCCATATAACGTTCAGTATCGAAACGTAAGGAAAACTTTTAGGGTGCCGTTTTACGACACCCGTTAATTCGTTTAAAATCTTTACAATACTTTCGAGGTACGCGTTCGCGCGATTTACGAGGTGACGTAACCATTTTTTCGGTTTATTCGAGAATTATGGACCGTCGCCTCGAGCGTTTATTTACTCCTCTAGGTCCCGGAAGACGAGATCGCGTCGATATAGGTGTTCCAAGCCACACTGAATGAAATCCGTCAACTGGTTACGACCAAAAATACCAGTATTATGAAAAAGACGTTTTCATAAAACGGTTCAAATACTATTTACTTCGGTATAAGAAAAATATTTTCGTCCCAACATTTTTAAAAACGCTTTATTAATATAAAAAAAAAATAGTTATTACAAACATTCGGCACGATCGAATTTTGTTGACGTAATAAACTCGTTTGTTTGGGAGAAGGGTGTTATAAAACTAATCAAAGCCACTTCCCAACGTGATTGCAACGAATCAGTTTATTTATGAACGCGTCGAATTAATTTTCAGAATTAATCGGAATTCGTCATTTTCGTTGTTTACTTTTTAAATATACGCGGAGAGCGTTATTCCCGATAAACTACGATTATAACTCGTACTAAAACGAACGTATTTAAACGCAAAATGTGTTCTCTGGTTCTGTCCTTTAACAAGTGCGTATAATTTAAATAATTTTAATTATAAATACGACGTGCCGATCGCTACACTTCGTTTGTTTGGCAATTTCGCGACGCTACGTACGTTAATGTCTTGATTACAGGAAACAAATCCCACTCGACGGTATTGTGTTAGAAAAATTAGCCACTCTCCTCTCAAAAAAAAAAAATCGACTACCTCAAATCGATAATTAGCGAAACAAATTGGACTTTTTTGCGTTAAAAATAGATAATATTTACGAAAATTTAATCCGTCGTCGCGTTCCTATAACGATATTGTAGAACGTCTTTCGTTATAAACGCGTAACGTGGTGACATTTGTCAACCAGTGACGACCGATACGTTTCAAATCAGTTTATGTAGACTGTAAAATATTATACGTATATTTATATTAACGTTCAAAAAACTTCGGATAACAAAAATCCGGATCGTAAAGTAGTTGTACCGAACGCTCGAGAACTAAAGTTTTGAAATAAGTTTATTCGCGTACTGTGTACAACGTCGAGAAACGACCGTACAAACGATTATCGTGAACAGTGGGGGCGCGAAGTCATTACTGAACAAATATAGTAAAAATGCGAACAGTATATACGAAAAGACTTAACGACGGCGGGTGAGCGTTTATTGTGTAACCGCCGTCGCGTATTAGATTTCAATTTTCTACGAAGTCTAGACGTTCGTTTATTCAAACTACACGTATAAAACCGAAAAAAAATCACTAACGGTGTCCGTCCTTTGTAAAATCCGTATTTATCGTCGTCTTCCGCACGCGCCGATCCGTATTCATTTTCCACCGTTCGCGAACATAACTAATTTTGCCCGTAGTAGAAACGATTCGATTACGCGCTTTTAATTGCGTAACCGACGGTTGTTTATTCGTTTCACATTGTGATCTCGGTTCGTTGGTTTATCCTTATTGTTGGACCAACTTTGTCCGGCCCTTCTTTTTTTGTCGTACGCCGTACACACATACGACCGACAAATTTCAATGTTAAGCCACGCGTGGTTGGTCTAAATTGCCGTCCCCCCTTAACGACGTACCAGAGGTATCGAACGTGAAAACCTACGGACGACCGTCGTCGAGGATTAGTTTCGCGGCGCCCGTTCGTTTCGACAATCCGTCGGTGACACGACAGCCGAACGACGTGAGCGCGAGACGCTTTTCACCGGCGAGCCAACGCGACGACCTCCGGGCTAGGCCCGAGCGACTTCGTTAATGAAAATACTAACCTGTTCGATACGATTGATTCGCAAGCATAATGGGCTGGCGATTAGAACGGCAGCGTTCGAGGGACCGACGTCGCTTGTTCCGCGCGTAATTGCCTTTTAATGCAACTATCGATTAAACGACGCGTTTTGTAATAATTTATCGCCGTTCTAATTATTTCACGGTGTCGAGTTCGCCGAGCGTGACGCTCGGGCGTGTTGTCTTCGACAGACGGCTTATACGCTCGTTATAATTTCGTAATTGCCGATCGACGTCCGTAGCAACGCGACGGCGAAATACTCGGGGTCTCCAGAATTCTAGCCCTCCGGCCGACACAGGCGTACGCGACGTTTAGCAAGCCGACGCCGTGGGTATCCGTCTGGCCGTCTACGACGCATTCGGTTTTGCCGTTATTCCGTCCGGGTCAGGTTCGAGCTACGCGCAACTCGATATCGTTACGTTGGCCGCTCAAGGCGAAGGCAGGAAAATCGCGAACGTCACGTTATACGGTGCAATAGGCGCGCCATATTTCTTAACACTGGTAGGCGCGTGGCGCACTCTAGCGCGCTAATCGATATATATATTTATTTTCGTTTCGTAATTAAATATGTAAAATAGGCTTTGTAATAATAATCACCGAGCTTACAATTAATAAAATATCAATTATATACTTAGTACCTTTAACAATTTCCGCGAACAAATATATTAAAATATACAAAACTATTCCCAGAAGTGCGAACATTTTGACGTCATATTTATTAGGCTCGAATGTACTGTCTAAAAGAGCAACGACCCCGAAGTCCAACATGCTGCTCGTCTATTCTAAGATATTATTCACTCGGTGTAAAAACATTTTGAAAATTTTCTACAAATATTCCAAATAATTCCCGAATCGGAGCTAACTTGTCAATTTCTTTTCTTTGAGTTCTGTCACGAATGTCATTAAACCGAAAACATCTCATCAAAAACCGAAACTTTTTCGTAGCTCATTATCAAATAAATTATTTCTATACTAACGCCCGTAATATTCCAAAGATCTAAGATATTTTGTCTACCAGATTTGAGAACTCCACCGAGTAAAAGGCTTGATAGTTACATTTATACTTAAATACGCGTAAAATTATTCTTTATTTTATCGATATAAATATTTGTAGACGTACTTATGATTTTTATTATAGAATCATCAATCAAAATATTGAAACATTCGCGTGGAGTTTTAGCGATCTTCCCGTGTGTTTTGGTACCAGGCTATTATGGCTACGAGTTCGTGATGTGAGAACTATAGGAAATGTTGACCACTTGGTACCATCTTTTCCGAAAAAGAATTCGTTACTTACAGAATTTGAGCTCTTCTCGTCACCTCGATGAATCAATTTGTTGTTCTGAATTGTGACTGCTATGTGAAACATTATCGAACGACTAATCATCGGACCCACCGTAGACAAAATCGTCGTCAGGTTCGAACAACCAAGTAGAAATTAAATTTTCTATATTAATTTACTATACACCTTGTTCTAACAAAATAACGAAATAACGCGCATATAAACGATATTTATGGAACGCACAACCGTACATTTCGGTAAACAACTGATAAAATTAACCACGTTCACGTAACGTAAATAGACGCTTGACGAACGCTCGTGCACCGTCGTAAATAACTTATCGAAGTTACTGGGAAAAATAAGTTTTAAAAATATCGCGATTCGTTAAAATTGCACACTGGCACCTAATATGAAGATAGACGTAGTGACCCGTTATCCAATATTTACCTCCATATTACTATCAACAATTTACCGTGAATGGGGCGCACGCCGCGCGCCTACCGCAGGGATAACGAGAAAAGAAATAAATGCTAGCCCGTAGTTTACAATCGCGTTGAGCACGCGAAAGTCTCGATTTAGGGATTTTTTTTTACGGGGATCCCGAAAAAGAACGACGTTTCGAACCACGATCGCTATAAACGTCCACATATCACCGGTTTCGATTTAAACGACGAGTGACGACTACCTATTGTACATATTAGTTAATTCGGCAAAATTAAAATTCGACGTCGAACATTTCGTCCGTCGGGCGTGCTATAAAAATCACCAATTAAGTTCGAAATCAATGAAAACTATAACGCTTTAACCGGTCAATGGTCAATATTGGAAAAATCGCGCGATCTCGTCCACTCGAGCTATAATTATACACGATTCCCATTTGTAATTGTCTCGTTTATGTAGAAATGTCCCTGCGTTAACGCCGTACATTATTTGTAGCCGTGTAAAAGCCTTTTAGCGACGTTAATGAACTTAAGTTTCGTTAGGTTTATGTAAATAACGTAAATTTTTTTTTAATAAATATTTAGGGGAACGGTAAAGCGAATTGTCAAAACGCACGATCGACAAAAATCAGTCTCTCCTCTTCCCTCCGAAATTTCAGGGGACATTTTATCGAAAGGGATTACATCGACGATCGATAATTGTCGTTACGAAATTTTCGTAACGTTTTTCGTATTACGTATCTGTTTACGTTTAACGTGACCAAAACGGAAATATTATCAATCCGTTTTACCAATGTTTAAAATCAAGTAGCGGACGAGAAACGAAAATAACAACTCGTGTAGACTCGACGATACCTCGGCGGTCCCTAGCGAAAACACTTTCTAAACCCGGCCCTGACGACCGATTGGTAATTATTCCCGAAGTCGCGTCGTACGAAACGTTTACAGCAAACGCGAAACACCGTAACTGTACCCGTTACGCGAAAACGCGTCGTAATCGTCTACGGACGCCATATATAAACGGACCGAAAATGTTTCGGGCTTAATACGCGTTCGGTGCGATTTATTTTCCTTTGTGGAACTTCCGCGTATAAACATCACAATTGTGATGCCAGCGAGCTCAATACTTTGGAGACGTCACGCGGTGACTGGCTAGTATAATTAATCTTATAGTTTGATATTCCCGGGCTTTGTGCTGACAACAATGGCTCGTATTCGAAATGCGGTTGATGACGGTACCACGTCAGTTAAAACGCGCGCAAAAAGTAGGTATTTTTTTTTTCGTAAATAAAAATAATAATAATAATAATAACGGGGACGGACGAAAATAGGTCGAATTATACAATTGTTGTTTTCTCATACCTGGGCGTAATACGATTTTGGAAACATGACGTATTATTAAGGGACTTCTGTACCCTTTTCAAATTCGGAACGTTACGACGAGTCGTGTGCATCGACAACGATAGAACGATAATACCCGCGAAACTTTTAGAAATACGCTGGGGGGAGGGAGGGACCGCGTGAGAACGTAGACGGTTAAACGGGTTGAACCGAAATAATGACGAAATTAACAAAAAAAATGGCCGGAAGACCGTGTCTAATATAAACGTCGATTGGACGATAATCGAACTCGATAGAATTTTCGAGTGTATATACGGCGTGTATGTATATATGTAGATGTAGATGTACTGGTTGATGCAATTTCCAGTTAGACGTTTTTTAAAGAAAAAAACAGTATAACTATAATGCGTTCAGATTAATCGAACAAATTAAAACAAAGAAAACAAACACACACAACTCTATAACAACACAAATCAGAAAAAACGATACGCGCGACAACACACACAACGCACTGTACAACTGCTGCGCAATATCAATACACGCCGCACTCCCCACCGATGTCAATCATGGAATAAATAATAATCCCACATATATATATAACGTTTATTATACATATTAAGACGCCGTTTTCGAATACATATATATATATATTGGAATTCGCGACGTTATCAACGCGTCGGGTGTAAAACGATTACGCGCGATAAATTATTTTAAGTTTCGTTCGTTACGACGATACCGAAAGTGTACCGCACTAATATAAATTAAAAATAAAAACTCGGGGACAAACCGGAAAATAAACGAAATAATAGGTATCCGTGATGAACGCTTACTTTCGTTGGAAAATTTCTCGACTATATTTAAAAGTCTAATTAAAATTACGGCTAAATTACTTCCACAAGGTCGCCGCACGTTCCTGTCACTCGTTTTTCCCAATCCCGTTTTACTCCTACTAACACGTGATCCGAGCGCGGCACTCCATTTTTCTAGCTTATCGTCCTCCGTACAAGTCGAATATATCGTCCGCAAACAGCGTACCACACCACTCGTGGTACCGTCCCTTCCCCTATATTTCTCGCGTAATTTCGTTCGTCGAACGCAAATATGGACGTGTTAAGTGCGGCCGATTTGTTAAATACGATTTCCCTGTTTGTTTCGTAAACGAATTTTAAACCCCCCTCCCCGAAAAATTACGACGGCGGAAGTAAAATAATTCCGTCGTTCGCGTTCTCGACGTACTTACGGAGCCGTTCGTTTATATTATTAAACGTGCCGTAACGTAAACCCGGTTCGTCATTCCGCTCTGATTATATATATATAATATATATGGCCGAGCGTTTTCGAGGTTTACAAAACCGTTCCAACGTGTTCGTATAGATTGGCGACAATCGTCCCGCGACGGTTATCGCGAACGGACCGCGACACGTCCCGTACATTTTTCGAATCATAAACGTGCTTACGTTTTTCACGTGGATAAACTAATCGGCGTAGCGGTTCGTACGGTGTAAGATGTACACCGACTACGCGAGCTCGAACGAATGCATTTGACATCTACGGCTCTTTCCGCCCAACCGTTCGTCTACCGTCTATTATTACGGTTTATTAGCCGAAGCATTTCCTCGGCCAATAAACCGCAAAAACTCCGTTCCGTACGTATTATTTGGCCAATTCCGCGTATATTTTCTACGCCGTCAACGGAGGGAACGCGCCGAACGTCGGAAAACGCGCGCGCGTGAATATATCGCGTCGAATTTCGCCAGGTCGTACTTTTTATGGACGATGTACACTCACGTTATACCGTACACGATTTTTCGGTTGATAAATTACAATTTTTCTTTTACTAACGTTCATCAACACGTAATGTCAAGAACGTTTTCCCCCGATCGAACGTGGCCCCGTTCCGACGGAATCGTTTACACAAAACGGCCGCTCAACTTCGTTATACGGGCGCGTCGACGATTTTTCGGTAATTCAAATATCGATTCAACTTTCGTGTATATACTTATAATCGCGCGTATTCGTCTCCCGCCAGCCGTATCAACCGCTGGTCGAATTTCACGGTTATGTTCACCGCGTTCATCGATTTTGATGGCATAGCCCGTCGTGAATTCTCGCCACAAGGTCAAACCATCAACAAGGAGTAGTACTACGACTACAAGTTCAACGCCGTTTGCGTGAAACGATCGGAAAAAATTTGCGGCAAAATCATTCGCGGCTTTTGCGCCGCGATAATGCACCGGTTCGTCGCTTGTTCGTGAATATTTGGTCAAAAATCAAACCGTAACAATGGCCCAGCCTCCGTATTCACCAGACACGCGTGTCTTTTTCTATTTCCGAAAATAAAGAGGACCTTAAAGGGCCGTCGTTTTACAAATTTTTCGATCCGTTTTCGTTTTTTAACGAACAAAAGTCGTCGAAAAACAATCCTAAAACTTAGCCGGTTGCCGCGTTACAAGTAAACGACGAATAGAGCCGAAAATCTTTTCGTATTTCAGGGGCATGTATGCCGGCAGGATACAAACAGAATTTCGACAATCGGGCTCTCCGAACCCGGATAATTGAAAAAATTTCCGTCATCTTTTGAACACGCCTCGTATACACGCGGCACCGGTGTAGACGTACACTCGAACTATATCGGACTAACGACCTAGTAGTCGAGAAAGTGGAACTCGTGGAATCGCGAACCCTTAAGGTACTTCTAATTCGATAATTTCGAATCGGTCGACCAGCCATTTGTAAATTCTCGAACAGCGCCGGCGCCGCGTTATTAACGTTTTTCGTTCGGTCGATTTACAACGACAATGACAATAAAAGAACCGCGTGTACGTTCCAAATTACGCGTTGACTTACGGTCGGATTATTAATTATAAATCGCCTTTGATAGTCGGCGCGTGAAATAACGCGATACGAGTGAATATGCGGGTGGCTTATACGTTTATAAATGTCCGGGGGGTTTTTTTAATCTCGAAGAATATTAATCAAATAAACTAGCGCGAATGTTTAACGTACATGAACAATGTACCGTAGGAACGCGAAAACGCCGATAAAACGTTATTAACGTCGATTTTAAATATTTACGCGTCGACATAGTACGTTACGCTTTTATCGGTCGGATGAAACGGCAAATATTTTTCGATTACGTTTCGCTAATTTTTACGATTTTTTTTAATCGAAAAAACGATTAAATTTCGTCGCAAGCTTTGACCTAACGTTTTCTAAAATATTTACCGTACACCGGCGAATGTACTTTATTATTAGTCGGTAACGTCGACTGGAACGAAAAATACGGTCATAAATACGTCATAATAACCCGTGCGTTTCTTATTCGTAACGCTCGACGTCGTAACTTTTCAAAACGCTTCGTTGTTTCGCTTTTTCAGCGGACCGCGCGAGACATTTTCAATAAATACGCGTCGTACTATTATCGGGGCGCGTGCCGGCTTCGTTTTGTGTCCATCTATAATACACAACCGTGTCGTTAACGTACCTCGCAATTTAGTTTATGCCGACGACCAAACCCTTTGCTATTTGTGACCACACGCGGCGGTTTACGTTGGACGGTATTACCGGGTTAAGGCCAAGTGCGCGACAATCACAAGGATTCAGCCTGCCCGCCAACGAAACGCTTTATATTCGGGTACCTATCGCCGGATGGGAAAATACCTCTCGTCGTATTTCGACGACGTAAATAATTTTCTTGGGAAAAAAAAAAGAAAACGTCGATACAACGTTATACGCATGCATAAGCGAGTTTAGCGAAAGTAAAACGAAACGAAAGAATGTAGAACAGTCTGAATGCTAAGTTCGGTAGTACTATATTTACCGAGACGGGAGAGGAAATAGGACAAAGAGATAATTACTAAAATATTCAGCAACTATTCGGAAAATCGATTACGTGATTGTACATAGTTGTTAGAGCTTTCTCGTACCGAAGTGTATTTTAGACGAAACGCAAAACGAAATGGTTTCGTCGTTATGTCAACGCGTGCGAAACAACTTAATCAGGCGAAACGGAAAATTTGGACCACGCTGTTCGATTTTCATTATTCCCGACGAAATTATCGTCAACTATGGCGGCGCGATACAAGTTCCCGTGTCAATAACGGCCTTAAATAATCGAACGAAACGCTCGCCGTGTTTTTTCGAAACGTTTTCGCCGCACCATCGAACCACGTCGAACAATAGTCCTAAAAAATTGGATATCGTGGTACGTTTCTAATTGTAATGGGCGGACACGAAAATACGGTTTCTTCTGGGCAGAGACGAAATCGACGATTTCGCGACCAACTTGTACGCGCAGAATACGCTTTCGGTCGAAACGACAGTTTTCGAGAACGACTGAACGCGATAGTCGTACGCGATTCGTCCAACGTTTACTTTTCTATACGATTATTTTACAACTATTTCACGCGGAGGCTAGCGCGTTGATACGCCGACCTACCGTGTACGTGTAATTTTCGACGACGAACGGCTAATCGATTAATTGTACCGTTCGAGCGATATTTAACGATAGATATACCGCCCGTTTTGTTCAGCGAATGTAAGTGTTCAACGCCTCTTTCCGGCCGTTTTCGAAGCTCGGTACCAATAAGGCCAGTTTGCTCGTGTCAATTTATCGTTCCGTCGTAAACTGGCGTATCGGTCGTAGTAATACGCCGATAACGGAGCAAAATCAAGAAGAAAACGAAAATGTTTGGACGGCGGGCGCCATTTTTATTATCGTTGTCCGTCGACGATAAAGCGTACGCATTTTATCGCCACGCTCGTTATTCGCGCGTGTCACTCGAATTCGCGAGTTCTCGTTGGGACCATCCACTCGTCCGAATATAATACGTTCGTAATACGTCCACGTAACCGGTACGGACGGCCGGCTGATCGGCTTACGAAATACGAACGCGATAATACAATCGGTACGAACTGGCGCCGTATCGAATAGGGTTTGTACAATTAATGTTCCGTTACGTTACGGACGTTTCGTAATTTTCGGCCGAACGTCGCGTGCTATTAACGGTACCGCCGTTTAGCACGTCCGTGGACGCCGAGAAATATTACGAATCGAAAATCGATAGCGCTCGTTCGATAGCGACGACAACGGTAAATTTGTTCTCGAATTTTGAAAATTAAAAATATTAACCGAAAAAGAACGCGACGTTCTGAAGGGTTCGCGCGGGGCGCCGTCGTCGTACCAGAGCGTTAAAAAGCGAAAACTAGGGGACTAACGGGCAAGAATTACGAAAATCGCGTTTAAATTACGTCGCTCTTTCTAAACGTTTATTTGGAAAACGCGTAATTTACGTACTCTTCGAAAATGTTCGCGAAAGGTACGCTTACTTCAATATTATTAACGAAATTGACGATATCGCGTTATAAATATAAATACCGAACGTACAATTCACGTGACCGTAAAATCGTATTGCTGGGTGAAAAACGCGGACGCGCATTCGTTATACGTTTCGTTTTACAACAACCCGTTTTCGTTATAACGTATTTTCCAAATTCGACGGTTGGCGGACACACGTCGCGATGAACTTACCGTAAATTTGTGTACGAGTGTATCTCGCGAGTAAACGACAATATTTACCAAACTACGCGTTTCGTTACACGATTTCGAAACGCTTGTAAAAAAAAAAATTACGAATCGTTCTCGTCGGAAACGGCGGTTAAATAATTAAAAAGCGTGTTTACCGTTTTATACAGAGTTCGTTATTTTTATTCTCGTTTACGCGCGTATACGTATAAATCTAATTTCGTTTTTATAGTTAAAATAATTAAAGAAAAGACTATTTAGCGTTTATACGGGTTTCTCCCCTCCACCTCCCGATGCGCGTTTAATTTAAACGATAATTCAAATTTTACGAACGAACGATAACGACGTTCGAATATAAAACGATTGTTTCAGTCGGGCCACGGTAGTTTTTAATACGTTGCATATAATCGAAGAGCGTAACGTGCTACACGTTTATGTATATATTCCCCCCCCCCCGGTCGCACAAATCCGCCGTTCGGCCCGTAATCGTAAACGGCGAAAGACGTTCGTTCGGCTTGTACCCGGTCGGTCGTTTCGGTACGTCGGTTGGCCGGGACCGCGTGTTTGTTTTGCGCTCTTCTGGCCCTTTCGGCCGCGTCCAATTACGTCGCGTAGCGCCGAAAAGAGCGTTTTTCCCGAGCCAAATAATAGACATATTTCTACTATTACCGCGGGGCCGTTGTTCGACCGTGGTGGGGAGGCAGTCGGTGGCGGTGGTAGCGGCGGCGGCGGGGGGGTCTTCCTCCGAACATTGAAGTGGCAATAAGTGTTTGTTTACGCCGACGGTTCAACCGGAACGAATAGAATCCGTCGATTGTTGCGCGTAATAGACAATAGTAGTGGCGTACGGTCGGCGCGGATGGTAAATCCATTACGAGCGCCGCGCTTCTTGTTACGCCCCGTGTAGAACGTAATTTGCGCGGAACGCGCCGTCACAACAGTTATTATTGTGTTGTCCGAACGTTCGCGTATTGTTGTTTGGCCCGTTGGACGGGTCGTCGTCGTTTCGGGGAAACGTCGCGAATGTTCTTTCGCGCGCTCCGGGGTCACGCGGCGGGGCCAGTTCTCCCCGTACGAACTGTCGCGGTGCCGTACGCGTTTAAATTTCGAAAATTCAAAAATTCAAACTCGATAAACGACCGGAATGGCAAATAACGAATACGGTCTCGTTTAAACGTCCTTAAACGGCACCGAATGTACGTAACAAATAGCGGACGCTCGACAACCACGTCGCGTGAATTTATTATAACACGAATCGGATTAGCGGGGTCGACCGTCTTCCCTAGGTCGTCTAACGGTCCGATTATATATATATATATATATATATCGGGATAAACGTATCGATTATCCGGTAAAAGCGAAAACGCCGACGTTATTAGCCCCGAAAAGATAGCCGATATTATAACGTTGCGAGCGGAACACGAAAAATGTTACTCGTCACGATCAAACGATACGTTTAAAACGTACGAATTCGTAAGAGACGCGGTAATTTTTCGATTCGGAACACGGACATCCGCCGATACTCGACTTCGAAGTTGAACGAAAACATTATTAGTCGCCATCGTTAATAAATCGAACCGTCGGACGGTACGTGTACTCTACGTTGTTCTTTTATTTTTACCCCCCTCCCCTCATACCCCATCGTCCGTTCGTTCGAACCGCGTAATCGACTACTCGTTGCGCCGTTCGCCCGCGTGTATTTCAATCGCGCGACTCCACAACCGTTTTACGTAAACGCTAACGAACGTCTATTTAATTCGTATTCGGTAAAAACTTCTCGCGATTCGTCTCTAACACAACCTTTAGCGCTAGCCCGGGGAAAAATACCGCGAACTTCGCTAACGACCTATTTGACGCGATTAGAAACCAGTACGGCGTAAACTTATCTCGCTTATTTCGACGCAATTTTTACTCGCCCTATACGTCACGGTGTATTTTACTTACGACGGCAATATCGTGGACGTATATATTGTACACTCGCGAAATTTACGCATAAATTAAACGACGTACGACATAATTTATCTATTTAATCGACGATTCGTCCGAAAAGGAAAATAGTTATATAAGGATATGTAAGAAGGATACGTAAGAGCGAAAATTTCGATCGTCGTCAAAACGACGACGCGTCGATTGTTTATACAATTCAGATGACGTCGCTAAGGAAAACGAAAACAATATGTGCGTATTATTTCGGAGCCAATCTTTATCGAAACGTTTTTCTCGACGAAAAACAATATATACGTATGTCTTTTACGAGTTTAGAAAAATAATAAACGCCGACGGTTTTTACGTACGAAAATAAGCGATCTATAAAACAATAAACGATAAATTATTCGCGTTTCAGTATAATTTTAACGGCGTTCGTTGTTCGTTCGTGGGCTTACGGACTTGCTCGCGAAACAAAACGTCGGCTTCCGTTTGGACATTGAATAATTAACGTTCGATAATACAATTCCGGGCGCGAACGAAACGCCGAAATCGCGGATTCCGTTTTAGGCTCCGAACGCGGCTATAAAACGTTCGTATTATTCATTAATATACGCGTACGTTGCATAAAACGTACTTTTCCGTTTTCGGCGGAAGAAAACGGCCCCTACATCTCGTTATCGATTTCGACGTTCGTTATTGCCGTTTAATCGTTTTCGGGCGTTTCGATGCGTTTAATGGCCCGCGAGAATTTACGCGCTATTTACGCACGGACGCGACAAAGGCCCCGCCGTATTTTTAGACGACGCCGCGACAATACGCGCGCGAAGAGTAGCAGCGTTATGGCGAAACCCGGTACGTTGCCCGGCGGTATAAAAATTGTGAACGAATTCCGCTTCGGACGAAAACGGTGCATTAACGCGATAATCGGCACGTCGCGCGTCGTACGGCTTGACAAATACAAAATCGCCCGGGATTAATCTATTCCGCCCAAATGTCGTACACAATATCGAAATCCAATTTCATTTCGGCGGTTTTCGGCCCGATTATATTTATAAATACCACACTATATCTATATAACGAAACAATTAGAGTAGCGCGTGGCACGGATTACCGTAGCGTTGTGTTCCCGTCTATAATTGTCGTCGACGAAATGTGTTCGTCAATTATGTTTCAATCGAGACGGTTCCGTGGTACGTACGCGGCGTGCGTTATTGAATACGAACGGTCGGACGACCGGCGTCGCGTTTTTCTTTTTTTTTTTTTTGCTTTCCGTCGTCGGACGTTTTCTTGGAAATTGGCGGCACCCGGCGCTGGCCCCTTTCGGGTTCGGACGATTAAACGTTCACACACATTGGTCGACCGAAATCCACCGAAAATTATCGACACCCGTCGATGTCACAAGTGCCGAAACGTTTAACCCGTTGTTCTACTCGGCGTTCATTTTTTCGTCGCGTTAGCTGGCGTAGATTAATTTAAGTCACACCGAACACACGACATTGTGCGATTATTACGGGCAGTGTTCGTTCGGTCTATATTCGAAACGTTTAGGCCGAAGACGAAATAAATTTCGTCACGCGCGCGCTCGCCGAAATTTAGCCCGAACAATTGACGACGAACAACGGGCTACTGTATACGGTTCCCGTAGGGATTTTTCGAGACGGACGATATTTACCAGAGTTCGCGATCCAGCTAAACGGCTTTCACGTACCCAGACCGGGTTAGATTCGATCGTTTTAATACCGAAGCGGTATTCGAAAATACAGCGTGCCCTATAAATACCGTAGGACGAAACGCTTAATTAAAGCGCGACGCTTTCGACAAATTTATTATCACCGACGGCGGAAGGTTTTATTTTTTTGGCGGCGTTTTATATTTGTTCGAAACGATAATTGAACGGCCCCATTTGGCCGCGAACGACATTCACTCACACCCCCGGTCAACGTCAACGTATCGTACGGAACGAATCCGTTTGGCGTTTACGTGAAACGCGTTTTTCTCGCGCCTCGAATAACCTAACGGGACAAATCCGACGGTATCCAGTCGCCACGCTAAAACTGTTTTAAGAACGAAACCGCGAAAAGAGCGTACCTCTCAATTTACCCGAGAGAAATTAAAGAAACGACCAGCCACGGTTTTCGGTCGGTTTTTTCTTTTCGTTAATTTCTAGCCGCCCGATAATCGCGCGCTCTCACGTGCGTGTTTACATTTTTCCGGCGAATTCTCGGGCCACGTGAACGGGTCACAGGCACCGCCGCCTTCGCCGTAAATATTATGCGCGTAATTCGCGTCGAAAGGTTCACACGGATGAATCGCCCCCACGTGTCCCGGGGACGTATTCGATAAGCGACACGTCAGTTTCGGTTTTTAATCCGCGCGCCGAAAATGTTTACCGAAATAATAAACTACGAAGCCGTCCCTGTCGAGACGGATTGGCGGAAATTGAAAATCGAAAATCTCTCTTTAAAAATCTCTTCAAAAACGTTTTGTTTCCCCTGACACGCTCTCGAACGTTACCGGTTGACAACTAAATTAACATAACGTCCTATAATGGATGTACGTACGTATACATATATATAGATATATATAGATATACCACCGTTCAATTATTGTACACGTCCGGTCGGTATTTATAACGCGTACGATATAGTTCGGAAAACTTTCCAAATCCGTTGGACGCGTAAAATACTCGCGGCGTAATTTCAATATTGAATCCCCCCGATAAACCGTCTGTCGTTATTATACGCGTCCGTTTGTTTTAATCCCCCTCAACCCTCTCGGGTAGAAGTATTTCAACGTAATGAATCCGAACGACAGTTTCTGCGCGTGATTGGTACCCTCGAAGTTGGTCTACGACGACCAAAGGCACGTTCACTGCCTAAAACGCGTAAAAGCTAATTTTCGATTAACTTTTCAACACGTCGGGTAGCTAACTGTTCGACATATTCATTTGAAATTCGCGAATACTCTGGCGCGGTTAATTGTATCGTAATCGTACGGTTAAAACGTAAAATCGGTAAAACGTTAAAGGCGAATTACTTGATCGAAAATATACGTTTCTATAAATTAATCGAAACACGTAAACACCACGACGACTATGTCCTCGTACTTAACGATATATTCCAAATAGTTGTCGAATATCGTTCGTACGTAATAATAACGGAATAATCGAAGTTCCATCCTTGTCGATTTTTCGCGACGAAAACGAAAATTTCATTCGGCCATAAAACGAGCGGAGTGCACACTGTTTTCCGTTTCGACCGCGAACGTAACCGGTTAGAAACGTCTTTTACTCGCCGACAAATGAACCTTTAAACCGTGTCGTTTATTTTAACTCGGCTCGTTTGAGTTAATTTATTTCATTAACGTGCCCATTTATGTCGACGACGACAATAAGCTCTTTGCCGTTTTTCCCCCGTCCGTTCTTTCCGCGCAAATTTAATTAAAACAACAATTGATATACGTAAGAAATTTCAAAGGAATTTTTTCCTTTGATTTGTCGACGATACCGACCCGCCGAGTTTCAAATTACACCGATATACCCGACGTACTAAGAATTAAGTAATACGCTCAACAGAATTCGCTCGTTTTACGCGGCACAATACGTTTAGTAATGGATTATTCAAAGTATTGAAAATTTAATTTAGCACCAATATCTCGATTTACTCCACGGAACGGTGTGTATATATATATAGATTGGTTGAAAATGTTTAAAAAAAGAAATTATGAGCGTCAAGAACGACAAACAGTTTAAAGTCAAAGCACGGGCGAAAAGTGTATGGCTACACGCCAACTGCAGACGTACACATTATCGATATCGATACACGAAATGGTACGTTTTCGCTGCACACCGTGTGACAGACAGTTTCACGTCGCGTCGTCGAGTTCCGAAGAATAATAGCGTATTTATTTGATCTCGGTGATTTCGTTTATGTCGCGGCGGCTCGGACACTTCCGGCGCACGGCAGGGCGAGTGTGTAAGTACGGTGGTCGATCGAAGTGCGGCGGTGGGTGACTGGTGCGAGAGGCCTGTGATGGAGACGCGGCACCTTTATTTTTTCGTCGCGCCTCGGCGCCGAATAGGAGGCTTTCGTACGAAACAACGCGTCGAGCTGTTTAATCGCTTATCCAGCTGTTTAAACACAACACGTTTTCGTGTAACGTTCTATCCCCGTACGGTTGTTTACGTGTTTTAAACGCGTATAATTGCCGGCGTCCGGTAAATATTTGATCATATAAGGAAACATTTTCCGATACGACGACGCTATATCGCGAACACGATCGCGTATTGAAAATGTATCGACATAATAGCACTTTATTTGAAAGGGTGAGGCAAAATGCGTCTAAACTACGATATTTAAAAAATATTTTTAAAAAGGTTTTTATAATTATCGCACTTGTCCGTTAACAACCGGCTACGTTAACACAATCGAACTAACATTTAGATTATAATGAATTTGCCGAACGATTCGACGTGTTTTACTGTTAAACGTCACCGAAAGTATTGCAAAATATTAACTCTCCTAATAATTAACGAAAAAATGTCCGCCAAATTAGGTCACAAAGTACTATATTCCTGTATTCGGTTATCATTATTATTCTCTATTCGGTATAAGGTTACTATAATAAAACGTTATTAGAGTACCTATTTTATTACACGACGAAAAGAAAATGTCAATCGGAAGCAAACGCGATCGATATTGAATTTGAACTTTACTAACGTAAAGCCAAAGTACGTAACGGTATTAATTAAATAATCGATAGAAATCGGGCGAATCGAAACGTAACTTTTCTCGCCTTTTACGGAATATTAAGGAAAAGGACGCGAAAAAAAACCTGTTTAAATTTGTGCGCATAAAGAGCGCGGAACAAACGTAATATGATCGATTCAGTTATTTTTTAACGAAATCCGTTTTCATCGTCGCGAATGAAACGATAATATTCGATAAACACAAATAGCTCTACGAGCTGCGCAAGTCGATAGTTTACGACGGCAAAAAGAATTTCGAAATATTTTAATTAATTTCCGTCCGCGACTCTAGAATATAGAATTTTACGAACGTCCCTCCACCGCCCACGAATGGGATTGCGTAATATACGGTTATTGTTTGGCCACAATTTTCCTATTTATTAAACAAGAAACTTTTGGAACGTGACGTTAGTATATACGTATATTTGTTTTGGGTCGTATTAAATAAACGAAAGTCTATTCGTATTTCTCGTTTTTAGAAATACTGGCCCGCTTTAGAGTCGTATAATGCCGTCCAACAACGTCCGGATTATCGCGGATTTGATCGAAATTACTTTTATTTAACAATACCGAACTTTACGTTATCGTAGCATAGAAATTACGGCGACGTTATTGATTTTTAAAAAACCCGAGAGATTTTCGTATATAATATAACCGACGGAATATATATATATAGTAATCATAATAATAACGGTGTAAATATAAAGAGAAAATTTCGAACACGGATCCGTTGTATCATCGAATCGTTAACGACCAAGAATCGATATTTTACACAGCAGAGATCAAATCGGAAACGCGTTTTCTTTAGTATTATCGCTACGCTCGGATAACGCGAACCACCGACGAACGTAGAAATCGTTCGAAAATCCTTCGCCCTTGCGTCGGCGTGAACAAAGCCGAGGAACAATGGGAGCGATCGCGTTCAACGTAACGTTTTTTTTCTCGCGCCGGCGAAATTCGAACGCCGCCGCGGCGCCGCCATTAATACGACGAAACCGATCGAAAACAAATACATTTAGACGCACGTTTTTACGTCAACGTGCGCGCTTTGATGTACGCCCGCGCGTTTCGTCTACACCGGGATGATATTTATCGCGTTTCCAGATGTTAACGTCTGGCGCTGGGAAAATATCGCCGGTGAATAATTGACTCGTGTTCGGGTTATTTCCAGAAAACGTCGGTATCTTATAAACAACTCGTAAACCCTTCCAGCCCGCCCCACTTCCCAACCCGCTTTGATGAATAGGTCCCTGAAACGATTAAGCGGCACACGAGTGAAAGACAGAGATCGTTAAGGACGAGGGATCGAACAATTTTTTCCATCCCGGAGAACGAAAATCCGCGTCGAAATATCCCGTCTCTAAATCGCTTCGAACACGTGATATATATGTACGATAATAATATCGAGTCGTTCGTTTATTAAAAATATTATTCGGACGGTTCGAAGGAACGGTCGCTAACGAATTAATAAAAACGATTCGTGACGCGACGGGCAATTGCGCCGCGTCCCGTACAATAGTCATTCCGCGAAAACAATGTTTCTTTTTTTTACAAGAATATGAGTTTCATTCTACCACACGCTATAAGTTTGAAAGTTATAACTTATTTGAACTTTACGAGCGACTACCAATAACCGATATTTCGAGCGATACTCAAAACGATCAGTAATACTCT
Organism: Geopemphigus sp. TES_GeoC_2020; assembly: GCA_025469175.1. Classification (NCBI taxonomy): domain Eukaryota; kingdom Metazoa; phylum Arthropoda; class Insecta; order Hemiptera; family Aphididae; genus Geopemphigus; species Geopemphigus sp. TES_GeoC_2020. The sequence continues at coordinate 36,602 of JAIPRN010001418.1, forward strand.
TTTGAAATATCGAGGAAATATTCGTATTATATATTTCGTTAAGTACAGAATTGTACGTTTCGCCGTGATTTTTCGATATATATATATCGGAGTTTAACGACGAGACATGTACATTTCGGCGATTATTTTCCGTCGGGTATTTCGAAAACATCCGAAACTACGTAAGTACGACAAATCGTTCAGAATTCAACATCAGAACGAAACTGAAAAAACGTCGCATTTCGGAACGTCTCGGCGAAAACAAAATTAGTACGTCGGGCAAATTCGATGACCGACCGACGATATCGGAAATATCGCGACGAATATTCGACGAGTAGCGCGAGAGTTTCCGTCAAATTTTTCCGAATGTTACGTCTAAAATGAGAAAAGTTTCTTCGGAAAGACCGCGCGCGTATATATATATAAATGTGTATGTGTGTGTGTGTACGCAGTTTTCTCGGAGAAAATCGTGACGTGATGTAATTTATTGAATGTGAAAATTCGCAGAGACGGTAAGTCCCTCCGACTCGGCGACGGTTAATTGGTCTTGACTTGTAAGACCGTCGACGCTTTCGTATACGAAAACGTGTCATTTATATTTCCGACATATTAACACGCGTATTCCATATACATTCGTTCCCCGTTGACGCTCCGACGCTTTTTCGCAGTTCCTTTCTCGGGATCAAGTGGGACTTCCCTTTGAGTGTCTGTTCAGTATCTCGGCGTATTGCCTTTCCGCTTCGCCCAGTCACAAACGTACAACAACATCAATAACACGACGTCTACGATAATTATATTTGTAAACGGAAATTCGATAAAAGTGTAAAAGGCGATCGATTGTGGACTGAAACGAACAACCGCGTTTGTCGTCGTCGCGGCTGACCGACATGATCCGCAGTCACGCGCGTAAACGTTACTACACAACCGAACGTGAAATAGCATTAACGTTACCCTAAAGACGAAACGTTGTACACAATATGTCGTCGTCTACATAAACCGCAGTCATTTCGACGAGATAATTAGACGGAAACGTTCGTCGAAGCCTAGGGAATAACCGTAGTCCGCGGGGAACTCCGGCAAACTGGATTTCTCGGCTAATTTTTCAAAAATTTAACGACAACGTCGAGACGATATCGTTACGAAACCCGTTTTACTCGTCACCCCCGACATTCCAATTGTTTATCGAAATATTCTACGAACGTTTTCGCGTGAATTCGCCGCGTACGGCTATAACGGATGGTCGCGTGACTCTCCAACGGTCATGCTAGACGTGTGGCACGGGCCAGAAACGACAAAGGGAAATGAAGCTATATTACGAGGAATTAGTTACGATTTCTGGTCGGAGGTGAAGCAGTATTCGGAATCGTCGTATCGGAAACGATAGCGAAATAGGTTCGGTCGGGTGATAAACCACGTGATTGGAAACGACGAACGAAACAAAGTTTTAGTCCGGCAGGTTATTTGGTTGATTAAGGGTTTCGGGGTTTAAGGGTTGAACCAGATAAAAACGATCGTATCGTCGTTTCCTTATCGGCCAATTATAACGATTGCGCGCGAGCCGAGGAATACGCGCGCCGTTCGTCATTATTAGTTCGTTCAATGATTTATACACCCAATGACGTTCATTCCGCCCGAACATTCGCGATACCCCCAACGTAAAGAGCTCTCGGATTAAGAAAATGTCGCGTCGAGCCAACGATTCTTCTCGGTACGACGTGTTTATATCCGCGTCGCTCGTTGTAATAACGAATCGTCGTCGTAATTATCGTTCTACGTATTACGAAAATCCGGACATTCGACGTAAATACTTGGCATATTTGTAGACCCGGCGCGACGCTTTGACGAAATCGTCATTTCGCGAAACTTTTTGTGTACAACCGCTACTACGACTCGTTCGATTCGATGGAACGCGAACACACGCGAAGGCTGTCTGCAATGAATGTACGGCGTACACGACCGGCGCGTACCGGAACTATAAAGTTAATACGCTCTCCGGCCAGAGACGCGAAGAAATTCCCGGTAACGTCGGAAAAGGGAAATTTGTTTTCAATAAATATCTGCTACTTCCACGCGCGTTATACGTCGGCGAATATGCTATTTGATTTAAAGTGGTCCCGTGGAGTGGAGGCAACAAACGCGCCCCTTCGCCATTGTTTATTCGTTCGCGTATTCGTCGAACACGGTTTTTCTTCGGGAAATTCGACGTGCGCGCGGCGTAACACTACGCGCGGGTGGTTTTTAATTCGTTCGGTCATTTTCGACGGAATTACGAAAACAACAAATATAAATATTCCCAAACGAAATCGCGTCGCGTTCGGTTCATGTTCGCAAAATCGAAAACGATTTCCGCCACATTCTCGTTGGCCCGTATGTTACGTTCGTGCCCGGTAGTGGACGAAATATCGTTGACCTCGCTATTGGTCGACGTTTACTTTGGAATAAAACCCGCCTCTCGTTACGTGACTATAGGATTTCGAAATAATTACCGATTTTCGTTTGACGTGACCGTTATAATTATTATCGCAAATGTCACCTTTATTGTCACGATGTCATATCCGGAGGTGTCTCGTCGGTTATTTATTATTAAACGCGATCGGATAAGTTGAACAACACGAAAGCGCTCCGCCACATATTATACAAATTAAACCCAGACGAGAAATCGACGAAAATAAATAATTAATAAACGAAATTACCCGACCCGATCGTGTCTTCGTCGGTAAATAAGCCATTTCGTTACACGGATACGCTTGTTAGGTGCAAGAACGGGCGACCGTAAGTTTTTCGCTACAAATTTCTATCGGATTTCCCTCGACTAACTCGCGCTGTTTTACCCGTTTAATCAGTTTCGTCCGTTTATTAAAATAGATATAAACAGACGCGTTTGTCATCCCGACAGTCGTACAATATCCGGAATACAACGTCAGATTTACAATTTCAAAGAAAATTTTCGAATAATTTAAGGGAAAAAATGTTGGTTTTTTGTTTTTTGTGTTTTTGGTTTTAAAGAACCGTTTTAATTATTTCGTGTTTATTCCGAAATTACCGGCCAGGTACTATCGACGTGGCGCTTTACAATGCTGTAAATTCATAAGGGTTACTATTCACACGTATACTATTCACGCAATTATAGACGGCACGTAATATTCCAAATGTACTCGACGCGTTTCGAAAATCGTTTCTGGCAAACGCGTGAATGTCGGTGTCCGACACGTATAATTTGGGAAGCGACATCAACACTATATCGTACACCGAACCGAGCACAAAAGCGTTTTCCAAAGGCGATAATCAATCATCGTGTCGGAACGTATAACGACATGGGTAATATATCACTGTCTATCATACAGAGGGGAGTGTGTGTGTGTGTGTGTCCAAACTTTTTGTACGGAAAGCTCTTTTCAAAAATATGATTTAATAATATATAAAGCGATACCCTCGGTAAGCATATTAATGATGTTTTTTTTTTTCGTACGCTCATAATAATTTATATCGCGAGAATGAATATTTCATACGTTCATCCGCATCAAGTTTAATATTAACGCGTTTTTCGAAATTCTTCGTCAGAACTTGATCGCAGCAGACACACACATGCCACACGTTTACGGTTTAATATATATCGTACGATAAAATAAGATTTATTGTTCGTCCCGCGCGTTATAAGCGACGTTATTTCGAAGCGCCGTGTTGCCGAAATTTAAAGTAGTAAACGCAATATCCGAAGCGAAGTTTACCCGCGCGGAAAACAAAAATTCAAATTAACGGCGCGATATTTCCCCCTCCCCCCCATCCTGGTCGCGTATTTCGGAATGTTTCACGGGGACGCCAATATTACGACACTGACGGGTACCACCGTAAACTCGACGGTTTTGAATGTATACACACATATATATATATAGTAAGTTGGCCGATATTTCAATTGTACACGAAACGTCTACTACAGCGAAACTCGTGTACGTCGGGAAACGCGACGAAATTATAATTACGATTTAAGGCTGTCAAGTCGTAACAGGCAACACCGACGGCGAGGTTTTACCGCTTTGCGAAACGATAGAACGATTATACGCGATCTTGTTCCCTCGTTGTCGAATACGGTTCCGTGTATTCGGTTAAATACGTTCGTATTATTCCGGCGAACGTTTTAAATATAAATAATTCGTCGGTAGCGAACGGCGACGGCGGTTATTGAAACGCCGACGTTATTGAAGTTCGAAACCAAACCGATACGCGAAACCGTCGGGCGGTCGACACAGACGCGATTACGCCAGAAACGGCGCGCGTACGTTTCCGTTGTTTTTTTTCTCTTTCCGGACGTAAGCGCGGACGGAACAATATTCGCCGCGGCGTAGTGGCGAACAATCGCGGCGACTATCGACCGGACGAACGCCAAACGTTTACGACGCACTGTTTTATCGTCGAGTAATATTGTAAACGCGTTTCCCGAAACGATTTGGCTAGCGCGGTTCGGAAAGTATTTTTTGTAAATATTTTTCAACGCCGTCGACGGTGCCGATTTATTAGCGGAAAGTTTACGCGTTTTACACGTATCCGGCCCGTTATTTTCAAACGTCATAGCGACCCGATTATTAAACGTAATTGAATTAAAATTTCCCGCGAACCTCCGGACGAAAAAAACGGGTCGATACGTACAAAATGATTTGCCGATATCGTTAAAACGAAGGGACTTTTTTTCCGAATACCGCGTACGCGGACATTTTTGTTTGTTCGTCGTATTTTCTTTTTGGCGAGGGAGGAAAACAACGTGCAAAAATAAAACTTTACGTGACCCGCAATAAAATTTATAAGCAAATAATGATTTGTTGTTGTTGTTGTTGTTGTTGTTGGTTTTTTTCGTTTACGCACCTATCGCGAATATATCACCGTAACTTCGACGGACGACATTTAATCGACCCGAGAGAGAGAGAGAGGCCCTTAAAAAATAAATTGCGCGGAAAATATTCCTTTAACGAAACACACGGGAACGTTACACAGCGGCGGCGGTACGACAATGTTTCGATAGCGTCGAAAATGTTACGTTTCGTTTTCGTCGAAACGCGAATACCTAACCTTCACGTCTTACTATATGAAAAACAATAGACACGTCCGTTCGGTGATCCGCTTCGTTAGGAAATTTAAAAACGGGTCGTTGGTAGTGACGGTTATCGACGCGTGGATAGGGTGGTGGTTATACACGCACCGCGTACGTACGATAATAACAATAATAATAATATTAATATATACGCCAATATTTACGGTTCACTAAAAAATAATAAGCGTACCGCGGTAATAGCGGTCCGACGAAAAAAAAAACGACACTACGGAAAAACGAAAATGTCCACCCGTGGTTGGGATTACGCGAATACGAATTATCGCGACGCCATCCGATAATGGCCGTAAAACGTTCGAAAGAACGCGCGCGCGATCGGTAATTTAATTCGAATATATTACGCGCGCGCGTTTTTAACGAAATTTATTATCGCGTCTCCCGGCGATCTCTAGATCGCCGGCACGGCGTTAAATCGATTATATTTATATATATATATATAAACGTACGCGAAAAAAAGACGAAAAATGATTAAAATAAGTTTTATTACGATAATATATCACGATCCGTGACGTTCGTACGCCCCAGGGGGGTGTGCGCGCGCGTCACGATTTTCGCGCGCGGCCCGTATGGACGGGATTAATGGTTTTTTATTCCGCCGCGCGTATAAATAATCGTTATAACTTTCAAGATAACAATCGGACGATCAGGTGTATGGACAACTTCCGATACACGGTCGCGTCCCGTCTACGGGACTACTTTCGTTATTCGCAAACACCCGACGACGTTGCGCCCGCGAATAATATCGAATCAACCCGAGCGTATTTTCGAACCGACATGGAAACGAGGGCTTCGTGGCGCCGAAGCGATTACTATTGTAACGCGTACGAACTAGTTTTTTTGACGATTATTTTTTTCTTCGGGATCGGCAAAATTATTTCCAAAAATTTTATTTTCGTAATAATACTTTTTGACCATCCTTGTTGTCGGCTTTCCCGACGGCTCGCCAAATACCGATTGCGCCGTAACGAGCGAATACCAATTTACGTACGACACCGAATATTTGTGTTCCGTAAATGTATAATTTATTTACGCGCTCGCGTTTTTAAACGAAAAGCAAAAACCGGTTAATCGAATGCGATAAATTATCGCGCGAACACGCGTCGTTTAATATTACCGTCATAAATCGACCGTTTCAACAGATCGGGGAGCACCGAAATATTTTCCCACGCGCTATCGAAAATTCGATACCCCGGGACGCGTTCGTTCGGTCGAACAATTAATCCGCGTAGAGTGGACGATTGAAATTAAACGGAACCGGCTTGAGTATTTGAAATTAGTCGCTCGTTTTAATAACGAGTACGCGTAAACACATCTCGCTAACAGGAATACATGCGGGCGCATACACACTGCCGACGAGAAGAAATCGACGGATCGACTCGACCGCGATCATTTTGCGTCGTACATTTAAAACGAAAACGTGTAAGGGCCGTTATTTTTATTGTCGTAACGTACGTGTCGTTCACGTATCCGTTTCAATCACGAAATTGTTTTTCAAAAATAGAAAACCGTGTCGGTTTTCGTGATCTAAAATAAACCGTTACGGATAGACCGTTAACGCAATCGCGATGGTCGCGTATCCTAATCCCCGAGTTACGGGACGATTTGAAAACCGTGAGAACGGCGCTGACCGGTAGCGCGCGGGCAAACGAACCCGAAAGGGACGCGGACGTCCCCGATTGTAGTGGCGTTGGGGGCAGTGCGTCTTAACGTCCCTCGGTGTATGGAATACGTTTTCGGGGTTTATTGTTCGCGGCGTTTCGGTAAATATTCGAAAATCGATAACGTCGTCGGCGGCGATGGACGACAAGACGCGCGAGTGTGTCGCGACGTATTCGCGAGCCCGGTGGGTCAACGAACGTTATCGAATTCCGAAATTTTCGAAAATCCGATGGCATCGGTGTTCCGTATAAAACGTTCGACACGATTTATTCGGCCGACCGGTCCCGAACGAGAGTTTCTGTTCACGAGCCGCTGCGCGATACGACGCGCAGAACGATTCGGGAGCGAACTTAAACGTTCGGCATATTGTTGCTCGTCGTCCAAACAACAATTAAGTAGAAAAACGTAGCGCTTGCCGACTGGTTGTAGCGGCGCGGACAATACGCGGACGAACGCGTGGCGGTGCTTAACAATGGTATCCTATACTCGTGCACGGGCAAATGAACATTCGGCGAACGGCGTAGAAAATAAAACGTGGCGCGGGACTCATTGTTCCCGACGACGATCCACTTGAACGGGAACGCGCGTGCTAGATGTTCGCGGTAATCGTATTCAATTCAAAAACGGTCGTTACCGCGCCGTCGTGTCCCGGATAGCGGTTACGGTCACGGACTTATTTTCTCCCGGGAGCTTTTAAAAATAAAAAAATTCGACAATTTCGCCAACTTGCCGATCGGGAAATGTGGGATGGGGTGAATTTGAGGGTCCGTTATTCGTTGTTACGTCCCTTCGAACGTTTTTATCGACGCGAATAACCGTTATTTGTAGCGATTCCGTTCGCCGGTGTACGCCATTTGTATACCGTACGGAACGGCGACGGTAACTTTTAGTCGAAAACGTTCGTCGAGCCGACCAATAGGAAAACGAACGATCGAAAAAATTAAGCGAATCTTGTGGTAAAATTTCCGTCTCGGATGCTACGACGAAACGCGTGTAAGCGTATCTTTACTTTCAAACGTGTACGACGCGATCATATAGTGCCGTCTTGTGAACACCCCGCGAAATTCCGATTGTATTCCGCGGTCGAAAATCGTTCGTTCCGAAAGTTCCGACGACGTTCTTATTAAATAATTTAATTGACTTAAATCGACCGGTACGCGTTACTTGTTTACGGGAACAGAAATTATAAATAACTGAGCGTATCGACGAGTCACTCGGCTGTAGTAGGTAAGTTGTAAAGTTAATAATGTACCGCGCGCGAGCGGTAAAATATTTTTATAAAAGCTTACTAGTTTACACGTTAAGGCGTCGGGTTCGCTGGTACTAAACGTATTTCCGCTGTACGCCAACCATTTCACGTGCGTATTCGTTCGTCTCGTAGTTTCGATAAGACGCGAGCGTTCGAAGTGAAAAAAATAATATTTTTGTTCGTGTACGGGAGGACTGTGTACAGTGTATCTAATATCGGTGGCGGATATTGACGATTTTCGTACGGGAAACGTTTCTAATAATATACTCGGTGTGTACACGTTTGGCCGTCGTTCAAAGTGTTTATTTTTCGTACCGCTCAGTACTTAGCCGTTGACTCGAAAAAGGAAATGGACAGTTGTCGAATACGCGCGCGCGCGCGCGTTATTTCACGAAAATACGTTACGATAACCGATCCAATAATAGAAATAATCGTCAACCGTCCAAAACTGCTCCTTATCGATAATATCGAGAGCACAATTACTATAACGCTCGTCACGATTGTCGACGATCGAAAACCCGTAAATTAAAAACGCATTCATCGACGACCATAATCCGTCGCGATCGTTGACGTTTTGTCGTATATCCTTTTTTTGGAATAAAACAACTGCGGCGATGTCGAATAATGGTTTCGAAATATCGCCGAAAAAACTGATCGAATCGCTGTACCGACGTGACGAGCAACTTGTCCGTGAATTATTATCGGATCGGCGCGACGCGTGCCATCCATCAATCACGCGAACCGCTCGAATAACACTTTTCCGTAAGTATAGGGGTAGAATACGAAAACTAAGGCGACGTCGGTCGCGCATAAATCGTACGCGAAACGCCGTGCAGCGTTTACTTCAAAACGGGTTCGTTCGACAACAACTAATCGCGAGCAATCCTAGTTTGTACCCTCTGGCCGTTGCGCGGTCGTTATCGTATTCCGATCATTTCGTTCGAATATTATAAGAGATTATTATATCGTATATTATTATTACGATACGCTTCGTTCTATGGGAAACGTTTATAATATTTCGGGATCGTCGTTCGCACGCTGCCCGTTTTTCGTTTCGCTTTTAAGTTTTCGTGCGGAAATTTCGCGTTTCGGTTTTTATGGTACGTACACCGGATACTGCGACGGAAATTGTTTTCCGATCGAAACGCGTAATTGAACGAATCGCGGAATGGTTTTTAAACGCGCTCGGAAATAAGACGCACAAAAATAAAACTAACGGCCGACTCGTGTCGCGACGGGCGACAACGATAATACGAAATTCGCGGACCCGGGAACCGCGCGCGCTTCTATATTTACGGTCGCCCCGCCGCGCTTTTCTATCGTCCCCTTATTTATACACAGCCATTTTTCGTTGCCGGTACGTCGGAATCCGCCGGGCCCGCGTTCGATTTTACGTAATACGCGGAAAAACGTCGGCTTCAATAACCAACTACAAGACGGCTAATGACGGCTCGGGACAACGTTCGTACGCCGGTCGCTAACCGAGTAAATACAACGGCGCTCGGGTATTGCTAACGACCAAAGTCGTTGTCGACGACGAGCGTCTGGATTTTCGCGTTCAATAGCTCTCGCCGCTCACCGTCATTCCCAATTGTTCGTATTACCCGCGAAGAATAATCGCCAATCGTAACGCGTACGCGTCGGACGAATTGTAATTCCCGATACGTTTTCGAAAAACCGCTTAACGTCGAACGTTGAACATGGCCACGGTTTTACTAACTTACGATAATTTCCGTTTTATTCGTTCCAGAAAACGTCGACGGTAAAAGAAAAACACACGTTGCGTTCGTGACGCTATACGAATCGCGTATATATATGTAAAGGAAAATATTATTTTCTTGCGTTTAAATTTTCCCGCGAAACAAACCTCTTTGGGTTTGACCATTATTGTGATTTCTATGGTATAGACAGAGATAAGCTTGAAAGCTTATCATTGTGGTCGTGTGGAAACGTATAGAATAAGTACTATTGTTTAATATAAAATACTATTG
>JAIPRN010001419.1:0-46549 GCA_025469175.1 Geopemphigus sp. TES_GeoC_2020
ATATATATATATATATATATATATATATATATGAATTAAAATTAATTTAATAACGATTGAAAATTGCGGTTCACGAAAAACACGGTTTTATTTTCGAATAATTCTTGGCAATTAAACGTGCCAATATAGCGCTCTGACCGCGAACGAAAAACGTCGCTACCGATATAATTCCGTTTACGTTAGTGCACAGCGCCGTTGATAAATATTTCACTTAACGATATGGAACCCCGATAGTTCCATTCGCTTAAAAACAAAACGCGGCGGGGGAAATTTTGTAATTGCGCGGTTGAATTATGTCGGCACGGTACTCGGAGCGACGTTCCAACGGTATTATTGTAAGTACACTCCGATCGAAATAATCGTTTATGAAAGCGGGCGCGATGTAATAATGATGATAATAAGCTCGTTCGAAGACCGTCCGCCGACGAATCGGGCGATAATTTATAAAATCAAATATAACACGTCATAATTACCGGAAATGGCGCGTAACGTTACGATAAATGAGCGCTGGCTATTCGTATCGCTCCCATTTTTCGTATTAGGCGTCGCCGACGCGAGGAATTCGTGTAAAAGTACGATAGTCGCGCGTACCCGGCCGAATTGTTTTCCAAACAGGACGGTACGTGCCCCTCCCCGGCCAAAAAAAAATGAACAAAAACCATAAAACGCCGAAATACCGAACGTCCCGCCATATTTGTAACGTAACGAATGGTTATGACGCACAGTCCGTCGTGTGCGTTAGAGCGATAAATATTCAAAAGCTAATACAAACATGTAGCTACGTAACGGCCAGTCGGGCAACAAAGGAGGCGGACAATAAAATTGTAACGTCGTTCGTGCCGTGTGTACGTACCGCGGCTCGCGATATTGCCGAAGTGGCGTGTTCGCGTTACTTTCGGATAGACGACCGGGACGTATTAGCGCGTTTACTTATTGGCCGCGCGAAAACGATACGCGTTCGGTAAACCGCCGCAACATATTTCGTACCGTCCGCTGATACGCGCGCGTTTTATTTCGGTATCGTGTATAGTATATTTATATACGCGAAATCGAGTATTTTGCGCAATCCGAAGCCGGTCCAACGTCTTTTACGCGAACGATTCCTTTGAGTAACGCCGACGATTCCTTTGGGTAACGCCGACCGTGAGATTTCGCCGAATTCCGGCGAATTTTCGTTCCGTCCGTTACGCGAATTTTGCGAAATCGGCGCGTCAACGTACACCGTTGTTCGTGACTTCTCTTTTACGCATAATTCGATTTCGTGTCTTAATTCGAAACGCCGTTATTGATTCGACGCTATATTCGTTCGTATTGTCCCTCTAATTTAATTATGTTACGTTTTATTCGTTTATACTAATGTTGTACTTCCAAATACATATATCCGTCGAATAATTTCCAAAAATTATTATCGTACTAAAAAACGTATTTATTTATATATATATCGATTCCCGAATGTTCCACTGTGATAAAAATAAACTTCGACCGTTCGCTTTTTTTAACTTCGCGCTTCTTCTTTCCCGTTTCCGATACACGCGTATATAATTAATTAAATTAAAATAAAGAACGGAATACGTTTAATTGCGTTTCGTTTTGAAATCGATAATTTAAATAAACACCGAAACCCTATTTTTTGTTTAATGTCTCCATTTTTTGTCCGTCTACGTTTTTCTTTTTTCGTTAATTAAATCTTAATTGTGATTTTCACTGATATCGCCTTCGTTATAGTAACTGAATTCTTTGTAAAAATAATAACACTAGTTGCGTTTCGCAATGTTTTTTCTTTAAAAACGTCTTCGCGAATAAAAAATAAATAAGGGAATTGCAAGTGTTGACAATACGAAAAACCTCACGATGAAAATAAACGCTACTTCCCGTTGATTTCAAATATTCCATTAACACCGAAATCGTTACTTTGAGTGACACATATAAGTTCAACGCTCGAAACCTAATTTCTCTCTCTATATATATATATATTTTCGATCTATTTTCATATCGTATTTGCTGTAACGAAGCTGTCGTATTTTTATCATTACCGTATGCTTTTCTCTTGTACCCGTTTCTTAGGGTAACAAAGCACATACGAATGTATTTACTTTAACGTGTGACCACCAAAAAATGGAAAATACTCGATTTTCTCCGCGAGAAAATCGATTAATATTTTCAAAATAGAAACAAACCCGTAACGATAGCCGTACAATTGAAACGATAATTAGGGTCCGTAATAAAACGCTCAAAAAAACGCCTCTACGATTTCGATAGTTTACAAATACCGTCGGAAATTCGCGCGCGATAATTTCGTATTTTCATTTTCGGCGAACGCAAAACAAATAAATTCGCTACGTAAAATAATGTCCCAATGCCGGTACAATTATCGACAATAAACACGAACAAGAAGGGGTAGACCTACCGTCGCGCGAGTAAATCGTGTAAATTGATAGAACGTCCGGGGAACAGTCGTCGCGATGTTTGAAACGTAATTTTGGAGTTACTCGACGTCCAATATATCGTTATAGATTTTAAGCACGCGTGCGTGATATACATTGTAGGATCGATACGGTTTTTCAACCGTATAATCGTGGACACTTTATTGGCCCATAACGATCGATAACGGACAACGATATTGTTACGGGTAATTATAATCATTGTCGCAAACCGCGACGACTTTAAGCGCTGGGCAAGTACGCTATGTTAAAATTATCGGCCTTATCCCGAGTGGACGAACAATAATAATTTATCGCGGAAACGTACGCAGTAAAATGCGCACACCAGAGTGGAAAACGCTTTTACCGTCGTACGCATAATGTTGGAAAATCGAACAAAAATTAAGGCGTACATTACAATCCCCCGTGATTAATCGACTTTCGATATATCGTCCGATTACCGGACAATCGCGTTACTTATATACCGACCAACCAATACGATTTTGCGCCGTTATACGAAATTTGTTAACGTCGAACTGTAATTATACGATTTGTTAAAACAATCCATTAACGATTCGACGATACTTTTTAAGTCACCGACGTTATTCGAACCTTCTTCCTCCCACCCAATTTTAATTACAATTTTGTCGCGCACATTTTCCCGCTACGTTAACTTTGACGGCGTTTGTCCAATCGGCTGTGTAAATTTCGACGTATTTCCTAGAACCGCGGTAAAACAGCCGCCGCCGAAATGAATATATAAACATATTTCGTTCGCACGTTTATCAAACCATTCGATTTCGTAAAAAACTATTATAAAACCGTTCGAAGTGGTTTTTTTTAACGGTCTACGCCATAAGCGCGTTTGTAAGGGTATTTTTAATTCAATAATAACGTAATATCGTAACGACGTTTAGTATGATTGAAATTTTTATGTACCAACTAAATTGCTTTATTTGCCCAGACGATTTAATGATAATTTATTAATAATCGAATAACGACCAAAATTATAATAATACGATCGGATTATAATACGCGTATTCAATTATATTAATATTACGGTCGAAAATATTTTGTTTTATACGAACGGAGAAAAGAAAAATGGTTATTCGAAGAAGAAAAAACGATTCGATAAAAAAGACACGAAATACAACGTACGATACAGCCCAAAATAATACAAATATCTCTCTTTTTAGCGCTCTATTCCAGTAATAACATATCTTGTTCCTTTTATCGTATCGTATCGGTTACGCTCGAAATACGAAAGTCTATCACGGACAATTTGGTTTTGTTCTACGCGCAATATCGTACCACATTGTTCCGATTCGATGGAAACGTACATTTCAGTTACCCGGCGTAAAACGCGTCCGAGGCGAACCCTTATTCAATTGTCGGCCATAAGTAAAACGACACTTTCGAACTCACGTGTGGCAAAATTAACGGCCCGAAAACAATAAGAACGTTGTCGTCGACGACGCGTTTACGACGAATGCGTAAAATGACACGGCGGAGCGTAAATTAATCGATATTAACGAGCAATCGATCGGCGCGATGGACGAAAAACTAAACGTAACCAGCACGCTGAAAGCGACGACAGAAAAAATTTATGGATAAATATCGATAACGATTTGTCGACGTTATGTACCTACACGCTGATGTAACACAAAATATCAAGGTTACGAGAATGTATACCTTTTATCGTACCGTCGGTATAAATATTAGGAAATGAGATTGTTGTTAGATTTATACCGAATTACCATTTTATTAACAAAATATACGAAAACGAATACGAAATTAATACAAGACGCTCTGCTATAGAACGTTCAGTTCTTTGGTCACCACTCGACATACTGTCCGCCGTGATCGTGAGAGCCTTTACAATAGTATAGCCGTTGGCCAGGCGGACAACCTCGAGCTCGGACGCTTTCACGGTCGCGCAAGCAGTCTGTCTATAATTGTTTACGCGTGTTTTAATATTAACAATATTCGTCTAACATTCGTTACTACGCGGAATACGACAACACGCTAAAATTCGATTGCCGTCCGTACCGCTCGGTGATATTTAATATTATATTACGTTAGATTTCGTCGATACGAAAATACGATTCTACTTGATCCGGTTACTTTAATTTTTATGAAATATACGACGCGTGTGACGCGTCGTTCAATAGACGTGGGAGTGTCGTGTGTGTGTATATATGGCGACGCATACTGAAATATCCCGCCTCAAAAATTACGTATACATATAAACGTTTTTTTTTTGTTTCCGATCCTAAAGCTTATTCGCGGAGAATAATTGTTTTCGAACATTATTCGCTATCGAACGGAAACAAACGTTTTTTTTTTATATATTTCGATCGTCGTTACTTCGATTATCGTGATATATTTATACATTATTATATCTATCTATATATATATATATATTTACGTACAACGCGATAAATATTACGGAGCATTTCGGGTAGGGCGCTTCGGTTTTGTTATTAATTAACCGTCGTCATCCGTTGGATGGATGGATAGCGACAATTATTTATCGAATACGTTTTAGATCGAAATTTATATTCGCGCTTTTTCAAAACGAACGCAATCGACAATATTCTTTTGCGAGCGTAACGACGTCGTTCGAACGATTTACAAATTTAGTCATCATTCGCGGTACGACGGAGATTTAAGTATATAAACGCGTACACGAACAACACGAGCGCGATGTTTTTAACGAACTTACAAGCGCGCGTAACGAACGTGTAATTAATTCCCGGTAAGAGTACGTTTTAAAATGTAGTACATCACGGTTCCTTGGATTTCATTAACCCGTATTCGTTTCGTACGTTTTCGAGCTGAAAAGGGAAACGGACGGCGACAACGGAAGGTGACGCGCGAAGGAAATCTCTCGGCGCGCGCGTTGTACAGTGCACACGGTTACGTAGCGACACACTCGCTACTCATACATTCCGAGCCGACGCGTGCTCGTTGAATTAAATGAAACCGAAACGAGTGGACGGAACGCGCCCGCTGAAAATGACTATCGGCCACGCGGTACGAAAAAGTTACGGCGACAATCGGATAGCTGGCGTAAAAACGTAATTAAAAATCGCCCGGCCACGCTACTCCGTCGGATCAACGAATAAATGGGCGACGAGTAATGACTCGAACGTCGAACGTTCGTTTTTTGTTTTTCGGTTTACTCGCTATCCTCGGTACGAATACGGAGCTCGCTGGAGACGACCCTCGTTCGAACGATCCGTATTGTATTCCGAACGGAACAATGCCGGTAGACACGACGATATTCGCCGAAACCACCCGGGTGGTCTCTTATCCAATAATATTCGCGTTCGAACAACCGAGTCGGATGGGTGAGCGGGTGACGGGACTTCAGGCTTTAACGTTTTAAGAGGTCGTCGTAGGTTAGTGTTACGGTTTGATAAACGACCAATAGGGATAACGCGACCGAGCGTCGTTCTATTTATCGTCCGGACGAATCCAGTGTTGTGCGTCATCGCGACCTGCGAAATACACGTAGCGCGTACCTAATAACGCCTAATAAACCCTTCCTGTACATTAAACGGCGGGCCGTTCGACCGTTGTTCGATTCAACGCTCGAACATCGAAATACGAACGCGACCGTACGCGATAGAAACGCGTATCGAGGATATTTTTCGCGAGCTACTTGTTCACCGAATTTGTCGACGAATCGCGCTTTATTGCAAAATCGGTTCCGCGTAATTTGACGATCGACGTATTCGCGGAATTCGCGACGCGTATTCGGAATTTCGATAAAACGACGAGGTGTACGATTAGCGTTGTACGTGGCGGCTTTGACGAAAATAATACGCGGTGGGAACGAAGAAACCGAACGAAAGGTTTTACTCAACGAGTTTCGTAAATTTCGAAAAAGAAAAAATTAAAACGTTTATTCAAAACGTATTGGCTTTAGTGAAATATCATCGTATTTGCCTACTATTAATTATTATTATATATATATAGTATTATATGTGCCCCGCGTGAACGACAAATTATCTTTGTGATAACGTTACGCCAATGTTTCGTAATTCGTTTGACGAATCTTTCGGTAGTTTTATATTCGAATCGATACTCGTATTTTAACGGGTTTCTAACCTGACGAAAATAAAAAACTTGTAAATTATACGCAAACGATATTCAATTCGAACTGCTTGCTCGTGAAACAACCGATACAACGGAATAAAGGAATAAAACGAGCAAATATCTAACGATCTTTAACATCGAGAGAAATTTATTACCGAGAAAATAAATATCGGATTTCTTCAAATACCGATGTACGTGAAAATTATGTAATTACAAACGAAATTGCTATATTATAATTTCTACGAACGAAAAGTGTGGAAGGTATCGTTCGTGATTCGTACTAGTTTTTTTTTTTAAATAAAATTTCGAAATGTCTTACGAGATTTAAAACGAATTGCGCGCGATAGTAAAAAAAAAAGAATCCGTTAGAAATTCGGATCTAAGCAAATACATTTTTGGATTTTTTCCTAGGAGTAATGGTTTATGATAATTTTGTTTCTATAGAATTTCGTCCACGTATTATTCAATACCCAGGAGACAACCGTGTACGTTCCGTTTTCTATCGGGTTTACTATATAAGTTTATAATTTTTACGCACGTTTTAGTACCGTTTGCGTGCCGAATAAATTTCGTCTCGATATTCCGAACGACGATTAAAACGAGTCCGAAATAAGACGAAAACAATCTGAAATGGAAAATCTATTGTTGTTTTATTTCGCGTATTCGGCGGTGCGCGGTAAGTTTCTTTCAATTACAACAAAGTTCGTAAATTTAACTACGAAAAACGATTAAACCGTCTAAGACAACGTAACTACTTGTTTTATAAGAAATTAAAAAGTTAATATATTTTAGCGAAATTGATTACTTTCGCGATAATACCATTGTTGACTTTAGTTTTTATCCGATCAATTTACGATTATATTGATTTTAAAGAGAGTTCGTAATATTACGATGAAATTTGAGTTATTACATTAAAACGACTATCGTTCAATTACAAAAACTTTCCATCTGTATTCCAATTTAATTGACTGATCGGGACGTTAACGATAAATCGTTAAAACGATTTGAAAAAATCGAAACAAATTTCGAAAAAAAATATCGTCGGCTAACACGTACGGTAATCATAATGTATAATAAACACATGATACGTTTATTTGTTTCGTTTACTTTCGGGTGGTACGACTCGATTCCGTTGACTTTTCCGATTACTAATATTATTTTTTTTTACGGACGATATAATGACGTACGAAATACACGTACTACGAAAGCTCTGTTCGACACATTGTCGGACACTGAACATAAACTCGTATATAATTAACGGCGAACTCTCGAAGACTATTAACTGTTATTATCTATGTTAGTTTAGGTTTAGCCACGTAGTGGAAATACTCCACGCCGAAATACGAAGCGACGCGTGATAAAATGAAAAGTAAATAACGTCGACGAAACGTAAACAGCTCTATCGATTTAAAAAAAAAAAAACCGGCGTAGGTTGAATTTTCATTATATAAGTAATACGTTAATTTTAACGGTAAATTTTATTTTTAACAAATTTCTAATCCAAACGTACTAAAACATATTCGTTAATCCTTAAATATTCGCGCTAGGTGAATTGTTTGTTTTTTAATCCGTAATGTGTGTATGTGTGTGTAATCGTTTAATTATCTACTTTTAAGTCGTACGTTTCATAAACATTTAAGTATTGTTAGAAATTCTCGTAAAATTTTAGGAAAATATGAGTGTCAAACGAAATTAAAATTAATACGTATAGTTCAAGTTAAACAACGAAGTTTATTCAAACAAATGTGAACTTACGTCGATGGTTTCATACAATAACATAACCCACGCCGTATATTACGGCGTATTTATAACTTTTTGAAAATTTTACAAACGCGCGCGCGTATAGGGTGTCAGTTAAAATATAGTGCGTTTATACGGAAAAATCGCGTAACTAAGTAGACGCGCGAGTAATTGCGACGAAATTTTCAACCAAATAAAAATCGCCTATTCGCCAAAAAATCGAAATAAAACTTTTCGTTCAATCGGCAGTCCATTAACCCTCTTACGTACAGCCGTGGTCGTTTTTTTTTTCAAACTACGCCAATACCATCGGATGGAACGAACACGAGTATTGAACTACAAACCATTCCGTTAACATCGATTGATCGCGGTCCGTTACGCCTATACGCAGTGTAGTACGCCTAAGATTTTATTTTTGTGCTAATCGATTTTAATCGAGTGGACAATTACACCGACCAACAGCGATGAAAATCGACGGACTCTGGGGTCGACCGTCGAATGGCTCTCGAGTCGGTATCGAATTGCTCTATATTATTGTCGTATCACGCGACTTTATAATGGAAGACATGCGGCACTAGCGCTAGTGTCCGAACCCGAAAAACCAACGGAAAGCGTTCCCGACCAGAAATGATCGCTCACAAAACGCAATATCCGTGCGTGTAAAACGGTTTGCCGAGAACGAATGGAACCGCTACAGAATTTATCTCCCGGTCACGGCCTAGGCCGGTAGACCTCGAATCCAAAGGGATTATGCGAAAACATACCGTCGTGACGACCGATGCGTGTGTCCCGTAAATGACGCGGACGAGATTGGTCAACGCTGCGGTGTGTTTGTATGGCCAGCGGGGGCAGAGTTGTTGCGCGCGAAACGGTCCGATGGGCAGCTAACCAAAAAGCAGTGAACGCGACTCGACATTAGGCGAAAGAAAACGTATAATCAACGTGGATTACGCTAATACAATTACGTTTTAGTCGCGTGAGGTTTTTTACTTTAAATGTAATTCCGTTACTCGTACGCCACGTTGATTAGATTTTACGTAACTACCCGTGCGTTGGCTAACACGAGTGAAAATAATTCAAAAATTACGAAAATACGTAAGCGTGGCACGCCGAGGCCCACCACCGATGAATAAACCCGAAAGTAAAGGGATAGATTAAGGGACAATTACTTAAGCGTTTCGAAATCCACCGGACGGTTATTTCGGATTAATCAAAAATAAACGACGGCGTTCGTTAGAATCGTTCGTTCGGGCCTTTTTCGTAATATATCGCTACGATTATTACGGTTCGCTCGAACAAAACGTTAACAAACAATTTTTCGTCGTCACTTACCCGTCACGTTCCACGCAATCGCAACCGTATACCAAATTTAAACGGTAATCACCGCCCGTAAACGTGTTTGGTTTTTATCGCGAGTAACGGGCCAACGTTTAATTTGTACGCGAATTTCCCCAAAGTTCCATAATTCGTTACCGCCACAATAACGACGACGACGCGTGAGAGCGGTTGACGTGGATCGTAGTTATTTCGTTTACGGCCCGTAGACCGCCGGAATGGAAAACGTTCGGGAATATTCGACTTCAATTTGTAGAACACAAACGCGAACGACGTCGTACAACGACCGATAGGACCGACCCAACGGACGTTCGTGACGGGCCATCGTGCTAGTAGCGGTGTCGTCGTCGCGTGTACGTAGGCGTTACGGTAAACAGCCACGCCGAACTCTGAACGTTCAAAACGAAAGTATCGTCGCTAATAATTCGCGTTAAACGTAACGCGGATTAACGAAGGGCGCGAATTGTTTGAGGTAATATTATGACTCTTCACGATGTTAAAGCCGTTTACGTCGTTGCGAAAATACCTCGCGACTGAACACGAGATATTCGTTTGTGCGCGCGCGCGCGTGTGTATGTATATATAGTAACTACGCAAAATGTGAAGAATTTAAAGTGGCCCCTTTTGAAATTTCCATACGATTAATCCGTGTACAATAAATAATAATTTACGAACAACCCGAACGTAGCTTATAAAATCCCCGATATTTACGAGGATTTAAGTTGATACGAACCAAAACGCGAGTGGAAAAAGATCGCCAAACTTTTGTTTCGAATACACAAATAAGCGTGTGTGTGTGTATATAGATATATTTTATCGATTACTAATCAACGACGTACATTGTCGCTCGTTTATGTATGAATATAAACTTTTCGTCCAAACGCCGTATTAATTTTCGGCCGCTCGGTACGTTACGTAAACTGCGACGTACTCGTTTTAAACGATATTTTTTTTGAAATCCGTAACGAATATATCGTACGTACATGAATCGAACGCCTCGTGCGTTTACGTTTTACGTTAAACAAATCGAATTGAATATCGCGCGACAAATGTAAACGCTATAGTCCAATAATTTAAATAGTTCACGTACACACACTCGGCAAATTAAAACGATATTTAATAGTGTAAATATATTTTAACGATACGTGGCCAATTCGTATTATTATCTAGTCCGAGATAATTAGTAAACGAGAATTTCGATAAAATTACGAACGCCAACGTTATTTTTTTTTTTTTTGTAATCGCCGGTATTTTTAAAATATTCAAACGGCGAATCTAATACGCGCGCGTGTATCGAAATATTATCGACGCGTCGTATCGGTATTATTATACGTTCGAATTTCGGATCGACGTTAACATTAAATGCATCCGACGAATAACGTATCGTATACAGAGTACGATTACATATCGATTTTCTTTTCGAAAATACTTTTCGCTCGACAGACGACGATAGAATTTATACGAAATTTTCATCAAGTATTAATACGCGATCGCCGATAGTAATTGACCGTCGATCATCGAATTATAACCGTGATGATAATAATGATAATCGTTTCAATTTTAAATACGTAATATATACTCTTCGAACGTTTAACGGGGTACAATTTCCTTCGCTTAACGTACGTCTTCTGCGAATCGCATTTGTTTTGTATATAATGACCAGAAAAGTGTTTATTGAAACAATAACACGTTTCTCGGTCTAGCGGACTCTAAAAAAACAGACCTTGTTTATATTATATAACGATCATCGACGTCGTTTAAATTATAATTGAAATAGTAATAAAACGAAAAGTCGTTTTAAATTTTAAAAACAAAAATCATTACCAATATAATAATTACATATATACATATAATTTATATCTACACGTAATCACTAACGTTGTTATTGTTTTTTTATCTTAGTCGAATTAAGTAGTACGCGTTATGTATGAAAATAGATGTCGATATTTATTACATTACTTAAATTACCATTCTAATTAACAATTTACTATAACTACTATTTATATCAATTCGCTATTGAGAAAAATGACTTACGGATATAGCGGCGTGTAAACAACAACAATTGAAAACTAATACCCTTGACTAGTTTATTAACTTCGTATAAAAATCTGACGCGGAAAATTATTTTTAGTTTACAATTTGGTAAATTTCGATTAACATACTTTACCGTTGCGTAAGAATTTCGGGTAAGCGTAGTTCCAAAATATATTCCTATAGCGTATCTAATACGTTTTAATATGCGCGCGCTACGGAGTACCTTGGTCGAACGAACGATAATATATTATCCACGAAACCGCACGCGTTGAATAACGGAAATTATGTTAAAAATTTAGAACGGTCTATTTTACGAAAGCGCTACGAGTAGCCTATATAATAAGACAGTTTACGACGACGGTATTTTAATTCAACGTACGTATTTATATATATGTATATTTATAGAAAAAGAAATTTACGTTAAAATATTCGACGTAACGAAATCGTTTACAATCTACATTTTTTAAGTCAGGTCGAACACGTTTTTGGTTTTTTTTACACTAACTTTGGTCGTTTCTCGAACACAAACCCTTGTTATTATTTTCGTAAGAGGACCTCGTTTAACGTCTATTATTTTACTGATGATTGCACGCTAGTTAAAACGAAATATTTTACTTTATCTCGGGCACGGCTGATCAATAATACTAGTAAACGCGCTTTTAATGATAACTTCTTAACATTCGAGCGTATTAAATTTTTTTTCAATCGCGTTTCCTATCGTGTACAAATATATCGCGCGGCCCACGGTTCACTGATCGCGAATAATACGCCGATCGATAAGAAAAGTAATTTCGGTTCTGGCAAACGCGACACCAAACGTCGTTCATATTAATCAATAAACCGTAGTTCGCGAATTATATATTAATTCCCGTTAATTAATCGTCAGACGTTTTCGCCTTTGGAAATTCGACCCCTACGTATCAATAATTGATCACTCGACGTCAAATATACTATTTCAACGAAATAGCTAACGTGCGCTCGAAGGATTTCATCTCAAACTACTCGATCGCGGTTGGTGTTAACGAATTGACCGCGTGGATGTCTTGAAATTAATTTGGAAATACTCTCTGAATGATAGACAGATCGTGCTTGAATTTTGCAGACATTTTACCGAGAACAAAAAGAGAGAGAAGAACAATGAAAAAAACTTAATATTAAATTTGAGCGTATTTATGCGAGATGGTTGTTTACCGAAATATCGCGAGCGGATAGTAATCTCGAGGATCGGAGTATTTTAACGATTCGTCGACATTATTTTTTACGTAAATAACAACCACCTTAAAATAACGTCTAGTATGATTTAGGGTAATTGAATCGATACATTGAATTTACGGTAATATTATACTTAAAACCAATTAAAACGATATACTCAAAAAAAATTGGCTGGAATATATTGAAAGTACGAAGCGGAAGTTTCGAAAAGAATTGACGAGTATGAAAGAAAACGAAATGAGAAAAACGGGAATTTTTCATTACGAATATGTATGTAGGGAGGACCGCCAAAAAAGAAGAGATTCGCAAAATAAATTTCGACGAGATATAGAACCTGAAATTTAAAAGACGTTTTCACAAAGACCGCGATAAATTGATTGAAAAGTACGACGAGAAAAAAAAGAACATTCGAAAACTTATCACGAAATATGAAAAGCCGTTTGTTTCTCCGTCAATGAAAAAACGCCGTGCTCTAAATAAACGGTAAAATTTCCTTCGGCGCGTTTTCCTCTCGAAATCCGAGTAACTTTTGCCCTAAAACGGTCCACGTGAAATCTCGAACTAATAGCGTGCGGGACCGTTTTTTGGATATACTCGGTGAATAATATCTATCCGAATTTCGGTAACGAGAACACGTCGCTGGGTACGGATAAAAACCGATTGACGACGACTATTATTTTTTCGGTCGGGCAGTTACGATAGCCAACGAAACGAACAAAATGAAGGCGATCGATCGAAATTAATTCGCCAAACGACGGCCATACATTCGGAAGCGCGAAGTTAACGAATCGTCAAATTACGGAACCGCGAAAGACCGAAAAATAATTTTCCTACTAAACAACCGTTTTCGATAGCGTCCCGGACGATTTCTTCGCCCGCCTATAAACTCGGGAAATAATATTCGTCGCGTCAAAATTCCTTTTATTTACTATATATTCTTATCTCCGCCCGTTAATATAAATAATATCATAAAATAATATAAAAGCGTATGTGTATATCAATTTCCGATTTTTAAACGGCCACTAACGGTTTTAATAACGCGTCCTTAAGGAATATATTTTTGTCGAAATTTACGTGCATCGATTTTTCGATACCGACGTATATTTTTCGAACGATGAACGTTTATATTTAAAATACGTTGGACTATCGACGGGGTACTGCAGTTGATATTGATAGCTTCCAAGACGCTTTTTTTCAGAAATCGTCGTGACCGGATAGTCGTTAAATCTTCTTTCGAATCGAAGAGGTCATAACCGTCGCCTAAGTAATCGAACAGTATTATAAACGTAATATCGACATAAGGATACGGGTGCCGCAGCTAGCGAGGAATGACGCGAGGAATGCGTACGTACCGAGCAAACGGAATACTGAAAGCGCCGGTGTCGTGTAAGATTACTCTACGGATAGTGTAGAGAAAACACACGAGAAGACGATGGCGGTCGTTCGGAAACGGAATAGTTCGCGTTCGTTGAGGGGCCCGCGTATATCGGGAAATACATAAAATAGCGGCGGCACGAGGAACGAACGAAACGAGACGGGCTCGGAATCGTACCGGACAACCGCGCCGGCTCGTAATACGAAAATCGCCCGGTGGGTCAATGTTACGGCAACGAGAGAGGCGACGAAAAAATCCATACGAACGTGCGCGCGTGCACAACGGTGGCGGCGGTGGTACGGTACGTCCGTAAGAAGAATAATCGCGAAATTGCGTTTGTTTCGGGTGGTTTCGGATTGTGACACGAAAGAGGTTATACCGGGCGCGTAGTCCCGTTTCCGTTTTCGGCCTGTACCATTGTGCGGACGTTCGGCCGACTACGTCGGCGGTACGTGCGCGTGACAGCGCCTCAATGGGGCGAATCGTACTTATAATTAGACGCCCGTTATTTGTTGGCGAACAATCGTGAGAACAACTCGGACACGCCGTCCCCGCGTTCCATTGGAGACGACATGTGCAAGGGGGGGCGGACCGTCGGCTTGCCGAATTGACGACCGCGCGCACCGGCGACGCGCGCGATAATTACGAACGGGCCGCGAACGCGTTCTACGTTCCGGGGACACGTTACGCGTCCGCCTTCGGTTTATTCAATATGCGCCGTTCGTAAAACACGGCCACCCTCCCGTGCAACGAAGTCGGACGATTTTAAACGGTTGGCCGCACAAAACAATAATTCAAAGGAAACAGTTATTTTACTGAGAGCGAAGTGCCGGGGAGTCGATAATATAACCGGGTGGCGTTCAGTGGTGTACTTTAGTGATATATAAATAGAGAGAAAAAAAGAAATAGAGAGAGAGAGAGAGAGAGTGGGAATATTATTTTGAAAATGGTCCATAAATAATCCGCGAATGATTTATTATCGAATAAAAAACACTGACGTGAAATTTGTTTAAAATCTCGACGGATAATCACGGACTCGTAATAAAAAAATAACAAACACCCTGTACACGATTAATATTATTAGGAAATGTTCGTCGCGCGTTTTCTCCTCGTTCGTTTCGCAAATATGCCGCGCGCATAATGCGTCTACTACAACAGTTGTCCTTGTCGGCCATATTCAGTCCGTTTTATATTATTAACAATACACCGTAGTCGTCGTCCGTTCGCGTGTTTACGTACGTGTTTTGATATTGTTTTCTAGGATCTACGCGGAAAACGAATATTGTTTTTCACCTGTTTGTCCCTCGTCTGTCTGTCGTCATGTCGCTTCGCCGTGTCGTTAAATATATATCAACTAACGTGTTTACCGAAATCGCCCAAGTGACGGCTGCGTCCCGTAGTATAGGTCCCGAGAAACCGCTTAGTATATAATATTAGATATTTTTAAAAATAATACTGTTTATTCGTCGTAATAAATGTACACCGAGTACCTCGTTTGAAACGTTAACGGGTATACTAATGCCCGGACGGGTATGAAAACGATCATTTGGTTAACGAACGTCTCTATAAAAACTACGGAGATACAGCGAACTTAAAGACGCGACGATTGATTTATTCGTTCGTATTAAATTTAATACTCGATTAATGATTTTTCACGTGTTTTTAAGAACGTCGAACATTTTATTTAACGAAAGTTAACCGTATAAAATACGTACTATATTACGTATGTAACGTCGCTGTATACCCCAACTCAATTATGTACCTATATTGCCTATACGGAACACCGCCTTATAATTTTGTCGTGATTTTTACGCTGAAAATAATTTTCAGATTCCTTTTAATAAAATTCGGAATTGCAGTCGTTAAAAACAGTATAAAACCAGAATAACCGATTCTGATTAAACTATACGTTTTTCGAAAGGATTTCAATTTAAAGCAAATTTTCGCCTAGACGTTTTTTAATTATTACAATAATGAATTGCCATTTTCTTTTATACTTTCTTCGCGTTAAAGTACATAGGAAAGCTCGCGTTTTAATGCGTCTAATTTATTTGTGCGTGAACTTTTGCCACAATCCGGTTCTAAAATTGACGTAATATTCATCATACCTTTCGGTAATCAACCTGGATTCGATATACTTATTAAACGTTATACTGATCAATACGGTTTTCGACCAATAGCGAATTATTCGCGTTTTATACAATTACTGTTAATAACTAACATATATATTACCTAAGGACGTTAATTTTTTTCCAAACCAATAAGTCGATAATTCGTTTTTGATCACAATTATTATGGTACTCGTGTCACCTCGATTACCATCAAATCTATGCCACTAAAAAATGTACCTACCATAGATTTTAGGCCGGATATAGGATTCGTTTCAATTATATTTCGAGTCCAAATATTTTCGATAAAGAAATTGTGTGGTTTTTATTTTTCTCGAGCATATACAAAAATCAATTTAAAACCAGACACACACGCACGCACGATTGTATATAAATATTTATTCGATACGTTTCGGTAAATATTAATAATTTTATTTATATGTAAAAATATTGGTGAAGAAAAAATTAGGTTGGCAATACATAAGATATTCATAATAAGCCGTATAATGAGAACATTTCTATGCACTTAGAGATTATTTAGTTCACATTCCTTTATATTATGCGCAAAAGTTTTGAGTATTATCGAAATGCACGACGCGAAGGTATCAAACTTTAAGTATAAATCGCGTCAGTTTTAAAGCGTTCTTTTTTTCTTAAAAGAAAAAAAAATGACTAATCAAAAAACGAACGTGTATACGGTCTCGCGAATATGTTCTGCACGGACTTCGGCGAGAAAAATAGGTGTCAGCCACCGAATCCCGTAGACAATTTAAAAAAAATTCCGCGACGAATAATTTTAATTACGGATCGATAATTGTATAACGATACTACAAAGTACACGGACGCGCGAGCGATCGACAACACGCGTTTATGATAGAAACAAAAATAGTCGCGAGTAATACAAGCGCTCGGTGGATTAAACGTGCGCGGAATTCGATTTCAATAAAACATTTTAATTACGGCTATTAAATTCTAAGCGCCGAACAACTCGGTTCACCGCAAACTTTATTAATAACTAATTCTGATAAACCGTGGGATACGTTGTACGTAACGGCGATATCGCAGTGAAATTTATAGTTCAACCATTAAGACTACAAATTCTAATAAAATAACGACACGCCGACGTAAAGCTTTTAAAAAGTACGCGCCGTAATCTGATCATTAAACGAGTGTTATTTATGTTTTTCTTTACCCCGTACGCGAAAACTTTTCTATTTCGGTAACACAAATGTATAAGTACGTTACGATACGGTTGAATTTGTCGTGCGCTTTCGAAATTTTCGAGCGCAAAAATGCAAATTCCGTAAAGTCGTTATTTGGTCGACGATAAGAAAATTTAAATAACGCTCGTCTTTTTTAACACAATCCCCCCCGACATAAGAATACGTCTTTTTCGTTTTGTACCATTACGAGCGTTCGAATAAAATTTTTTTTAAAATAAAAAACGTTAAAACGGACCTATTTCTTTATTACCGTTAGTAAATCGAACGTTGGATAACGTACGTAACGTTTGAAAATCAATCAAAACTCGTTTACGTGTAGACGACAGTCATCGCTTTAATAACGTTAATATTATTTTGCGAATACAAATCGTAATCGAATGTTCGAAGAGCTTAATAGAAACGGAACTTTTTTCCGTTCAACTTTAACTATTTACAATCGTAGATAATAGAGTTCCGAGAAATTCGAAGTATTCGAAATTTCAAACTTTTTATCGATATTCCAATTTAACTTACGTATACTTTATAAAATGCAAATACACAACGTGCACGGGCATCGAAAACGTAATTTTTGTCCTTCGATTATTCCGCGTATACAAAAATATATCGCGTATTTTATATTTATTTTCGAATCTATCGAATAAACGTTTTATGAAAAAATCATATTTTTTTTATTTCAAATAATATATCGAATTATCGGGAGTAACGTTTCCATTATAAAGCCGAACATATTGTCAATATTCTCGGCAACTATTTAATAACGTTTATGGCATCGACGCGTTATTTTTTTAAAACCTCGTTATGCATAAAGTTTAAACTATATATATATTATGTAAACGATGTTCACCGATCGCGTATTATGATAAAAGAAAATTGTTATAACCTCGCGCGGTACACTGTTTTCGCGTAATTCGCGCCACAAGAATATTTTATACGCTAAAAGCGTCGAAATAGAAAATAGAACAGGATAACCCCGGCGTGTGTCCTTTGACAAATTTGGTTATTCCGTTTTAGACTCCGTACACGAACGGAGAAGTTTTTCATTTCAAAATGGTATGTTTTTCTCTAGATGATACGGTCTCGAGACATCAAAAGTTCTCTACAACATCAAGGAGTACGCCTACACGCCCGTGTTTCGCCGTAATATAGTAACCGAGCACGTGCCTACGTTGTTTAAATAGCTTTGACAAAACTACGGGTCGTAACACTATGTTTAATCGTTGCCGTTCCGAATTTCGTTAATAATTTAATATTACGTTACAGCGTATCGTCGCTACTCGCGACCATTCCTTTAAATAATTTTCGTTTCTAACCCTTAATAGAAAAGATAATTGCAATGCTTCTCTGTCGTTACGTCTAATAAATGTTCGAAAAAAAAACAAATTACGAAACCGTTGTACCACCCCACATGTAAGAATTTCGACCTCCAAACATCGTTCCCGTATCGATCTACATTATGTCCCGTTCCTTAAATTGAAACGTTACTACGATTTGCCGGAATTCGATAGTTCTTCGACGAGTTTATTTCCTATCACACGCGTACCTCATTTACTCTATCGTCACAACATTCTGGCGAGTATCAGTTTTACGAACGACGTTCAAAATGCGCTTAAAGGGTACGTCGTAAATATATAACGTAGCGTTATTGTAACACGAAAATCCTCGAAAACGAGTTGGTCCCCATAAAAATACATCAATAGAAAACGACTCCCCGCGCTATAATTATGGATAATGTAATGTTAAACGGACGAAAGTTTTAAGATGTAAAACAATAATGTCACCCCGACTGTTGACGAACAATTTTGCGCCTACATAAGTACGTGGATTACATACCAGCGACTATTCGCGGACCGAAACCTTCGTGAAATAATTCGAATTTCGAACGACGACTCGAATCGGTTATGAATTTCCGTTTGACAAATAATCGGTCCTTTAAAACAAAAAACCGTCCGAAACCGACAAATTGCGCACTGACGTAAACTAACACCCCAAGCCGCACCTTATATGATAAACAAGCCACCGGGTATTATCCCGATTTCCCTAGAGGCCACACCGCTACCCGCGATATCGAGAGACAATGAAGCATTGTGACGAGAGACGACAGCGCAGAGTAAATATTAAGTAATTCGTGTAGTTTAACACGCGCCGGAATACATTATTATAGTCATTCCCCATTCCGGTTTTCTCGAGAAGACAAAATATTGCGAGATTCTAAACGTGTCCACTGCGCTAAACGTCGTGCTGACTTACGTATATTTCTTCCCGACAAATGAACGATTCGAATACGCGGATCGTTACGAAAAAACGAAAAACGGATCGTTAATTCGAAACAACAACAGAGGACCGCGTTTTTAAATCGAATCAAATGTTTCGAACCGCACTGTTATAAGACGTTCCGGAGTAAAAAAAACGCGCCGACGATCGTGAAAAAGTTTCTAGCGTGACGACGACGACGATGACAACGTTAGCCTCGATCGCTCGGTGGAATTTAATCGCGATCGGTGTGGCGGAGTAGTCTAAAAGCGTGGGCCGAGAACGCGATAAACTGTGTGAGTAATTTACCGGACCCTTAATTTCTCGTCACGTCGTCGCGAGTACCGTTGATTTACGAAATCCCAACGACGATTCCCCGGCGTTATCCTCCTTCTCGCCTCCGTCGCGTTCCAGTTGCCTTAAAAACGAACCGTTCCGTTCGCTACTATATCGCAACGCTATTTACGCCGAGCGTGATTGATCGGTACGTTTGGTCACGAATCACAATTGAAAAGTCAGTACTCGACGCGCTTTTAAAACCAAATATCGCGTCGTTGTAGAACGTTCATCCGAATATTCGCCGACTACGACGAATTCGTTCGTAAATTATTCTAAACGTTGGTCGCGATCAACTATCGACAATAGTCAACAGATTTGAGCTGACGAATCTTAAAATAATACACTCGAACGGCACGTTACATTTCGCGGCGCAACGAGCGAGTGAAGAACAATCGAACGAAATGAAACTTCAATAACGGACAGAAACGATATTATTTACGCTAAAAAATTATACGGCCGTATCGTTTTGTTTCGTTTTCTCAATAACGAGAGCGAAGAACTACTACTAATAAACTTTTACGAACGTCCCAAACGTAAACAACGACGATTATTTTTATTTAAACCAATATTAATATATTATCGAAGCGCACGTCAAACGTATTTGCGGGTACGGTAATAGAATAATTATCGCGGACTCATTAAATCTCGTCATTCGCAAAAACGCGCAATTAACCGTCGTAATTATTATTCATATTCCGTGCTATAAAGTTCCACACGTTTTACGGCGAAACGATTTAATCGCGTTTATATTTCATCGCGCAAAGTCCCCGCCATATTTTTAGACAACGGGACGGATGGTGGCAGCGAGAATTCAAACACCGGTACACCGTACGGACGTGCAATTAGTTTCGTCTGGCGTGTAATTTTACACTTTCGTACAAAACGCGAATTCATTCGGAAACGTTTTTTTCGCCTTTTCATAGACGTTTGACTACAAACGATTCGTCACTTCACTCGCGTATTATGTAAATCAATTGAAAAGAACGGAATTACGCACCGGATACGGCAACTTACCGTTAGACACTCGCCTCGTTCCGTTCATTTTACCCGTGAGCCATTATTTCTTCGGTAATTTGACGGCGACGCGAAAACAGTCGACGTTAAAAGCGATTCGGAAACGAAAATAAATTTCCTTCCGTTTTTCCAGTAACACAGTACCGCGTACGAATTATCCAAATCGTTCGACTATAATTATAACTTCGAATTTATTTCGTTTCGATACGATTCGTATTAAGAATTTTAAATTCCGGTAGAAGAAAATCGCAAATAATATCGCCGTGGAGATTACAAAATCTGTACTGTAACGACGTCCGTTTTTTTATTATTTACGAATCCGTAACGATAAAAAAGTTAACGAAAATTCCGCGACATAGTTCGGACATGAAAAATTAACGCGCGTTCTGAATTCCTGGGACGGTTGCGTGTAATCGTCAAGTGTTTGATCTTTGGACGAGATCGCACGCGCAAGATTTATCGGAGACGGAAAACGCGTGTCGTTTTTTGTACAAGAATAATTACATTTTCCGCGTCCACGTTCGTCCGTTTTTAATCAGACCGGGTATTATAAATCTGACCACCGTACGTAATTCGATGAACGAAACGACGCGGGTATACGACGCGATGTACGGCGCCCGTAAACGAAAACCGCGGTAGTGTACCATAAGTAAAGGAGAAATTTGTTTGCCGAAACGATCGTTTTAATCGAACGAAAAAACCTAGCCGATTACGCGAAACGCGACATTATCCAATATAAACGCGACGCGTACGACGGTATAAAAACTTCCAAACGAACCGAAATCAAATCGGATTTTAAATAACACAAAAACGGGCATCGTTTCGTCGCTAATCCTCGAACGATATATTTATTTAACGGGCTTCATTTCTCGGTCGCCGACGAAACGTAATTAACGACGTATTAAATGTGGAACGGTATATATGGTACGGGCGGCGTTCGTTAATTAGTGCGCCGAGTTGGGCGAAAATCCGCAATAATTCGCGACGATTTTTTTTAATAAAGAAGACTTTCGAAATTCTCGACGAAAGGGCCGAAAACGTATATCGGGTTTATGTCGTCCGTAAACGCTTTTGTGGACAGAAGTAACCGTGCGCCGAAAGTTTGATCATTAAGAACGAATTAATAATTACACGGAGGCGTGGAAACTTCCGTTTTCCGCATTGTTGTTAGCCCGACGTGATACTTTTTAGATAACGGTTGAACTTTCCGGTCGGAAGGGCAAGTTAGATGACTTAGAAACGAAACGTATCCGCGGACTATTTTGTTTCGAACGAGTTTTAAACATTTAAAACATCGCGCCACATGGGTTTAAGCATGTTCCGACACGTTTCCACATTCGGGGATAATCGTGGCGCACGATTGTGTTTTGTCAGTCTTCGGTGACCTTCAACGAACGTATATCGACTTGGCAAAGGGTTCCTCCGAATTATCGAAACATCTCCTGTTTACTGATACGAAAATCGCAATTAACGGAACGTACACGCTTTTTAACGCAACAACCACATATCCTCAACCCCCCCCCCGCGCACGGTAACGCCAAATTCGGAAAGCCGGCGTTTTATTTCTTTACGAACAAAACCGTTCGATAGTTCGTACTACGCGCGAAACGAATGGTAAAAAACGCGACATTTTACGAAAACGTTCGTGTACGATAATTCGAATCGTTTAATTATAGGACACCTCGAAACGGCGATATTTCAAAGTACGGCGTGCGTATTAACACGAACAAAAAACGCGTCGGATATACAGCGTACGGTAATGATTGTGGAGTGAGTGTGTACAACCGTTTCAAACGTAAGGGGAAATTTCAACGACAAACTTCCGACACACTCTAATAGATTACTACGAAACTACCGTTTGGATTATTTCCCCCGGAGCGTCGAAAAACAGATAACATTGGGTAGAAAACGCGTGACGTTCCAGCGTCGCGCGTCCATTCCAATTCTCGCGAAGATTACGTCAACGTGCGAATGGAAAACTAACGAATAGTATAATACGCGCGTAGAGTGCGGCGAAGTCAATTAGAAAACGAATTCGTTCTATCTATTTTACGTTTACATTTTTTATTTATATCGCCTTGACAAACGATATTCCGAATTCGGTGACGCGTGCTCTTTTTATTATCGTGTCCGAGACCGCGTTGTACATTTGATCTCATCCATAGACGTATCTCCGAAATTGTGTTCGTACGGCGAATGTATTTACGATTGGCGTGTCCTTTATGGCATCTCCGACAAATCGGACGGACGTGGCCACGATTTTATTCAGACGATACGTTTGTCGAAAAACTCGCGTAATCATTTCGCGGTTTCGTCGGATCCGCAACCGACACTCGTGTTCGTGTCGTCGTCTACGAATCGTGTAATAATATCTTGATACACGCACTCGGGCCTTACGACAAGGCACACTGACACTTCGATTTTGCCACAGTTAGGGCGTTAGGTTCGTATTAAACGTGTAGTTATACGAATAGCCGAATCTGAAATCGAGTTTTCTCGATCCTTTCAAAGGGCAAAGTGTCCCGAAATCATCGACCGGTTGTGTCACGGTCTAATTTGTTCCCTTCCTAGACCGTGAGTGGTCCGGCTTCCAAAAAAACGGTTGTAGTCGAATTAATTATTAGACGCGTTCGTAGCTTTAGGCGAATTTCCGACTGCATTCGCCTACGACACGCGCGTAACAACCGCCGGGATGAAATCGTTTTTGGGCTCGCGGGTAAACGATACGTTCGTCCGCCAACGAACGAAAGACTACCGCGATCGTCGTGCGATCAATACCGCGTCGAATTACGTTTGAAATTATTTTATCGACTGCACGTATTGTATTATATGTATTATATATGTATTTACGGAACGCGTGTTTCGGTGTGCGCGACTTTTGGACGTTATTCCGTTGGCCGCCCACTAAACAGCAAACACCGACAGCGATTGGCCGTCACGTGCCTATTAAATATTTCACGTTCACGCGCTCGGACTGACGTGTCGACTTCGTTTCACGTCAAAACGAAATGGCCGCACATTCATTCGACGGACACGACCGCCGTTTACGTTTAACCGGTACGGCGATGTGTTAACGGTTCTCGTTCGATTGTCGTCCGGAAGTGAACGAAAACACCGAGATCGTCGACAATGTAACGCTCTTCGTCGTTCGTGACTTTCGTTAGGCCATTATTGTAATGGTAATAAACACAATTTTACGAAATCTGTCCCTGACGGGACCAAACGGAAATCCTACATGAAACGGAAAGTTTGTCCTAAAATTCGATTATGTATTCGGCCGCCGATAAAACGGGAACCGGCCGTAATAAACGGAATAAATAAAATGACGGAACTTTTTCCCTCGAGTTTGGTCTTTGACAGCTTCCAGTTTACCTACTACGGTCGTACATAATACGACAACCATAACAATAATAGTCGTGTATCCACGCGACTGAACGCTATACACCTGTCGAGGACAGGCAATCTTCGAGGCGAAAAAACGAAAACAACCGATATTCGTTGCGAATTTTCGTTTTGTACGACAATAATACGTATTCAAAATTCGACAACCACTCGGCTTTATAATTGAATATCCGTTTTGTCGGGTGTCCGTCACGAACATCGTTTGTTGTATTATAGCGCATTGACGTATTCGAGTCGTGTGCACACGATATCCGTACGGCAGCTACGTGGCTAAACGATTCACCCGGAGAAACGACAGAACATAACGCCGCGAGTGTAAACAACACATATCTTATTGTTCGTGCCCTACTACGATAATATGTAAACAGATATTTTTCGACGTTATTTTCGATAACAAAACGCGAAAACGTATTTCCTTAATACAATACATTATTCCGAATGAAAATACGTCTGAAGGGATTTAACGAATTTCGTACTTTTCAAATTTAAAAGTTTTAAAACCCGTACGTATATATATATGTATGTATATTATCACGAAATCAATGATATAACTTTTCGACCGGAACTCCGGCAACAATTTTTTTTTTTTATAAAACACGCCAGAATATTAATCTTATCCGACATATTTCACCCGCGATTTCGAGGGACGCCGTTTTTCTTTTTGTCACCGTCCCGTAGCTGATATATTTAACGACGCGTCAAAACGTCCGTCGATAATAAACCCGCTTTTATAAATAGAAATTAGTGTTCGCGCTAACAAGCTACCGAGCGTTAACAACGTCGTTTATTCGTATACGGTACGTAAACGATATCGATTAATCGTACAATCGCGCCGATATCGTTATTAATAATATAACGTTGTTTATAACGAAGCACGGTTGTTCCGGAATTCCGGTGTTGTTCGAGCGTTTAAACATAAAACGCGAAATAGAGTCCTAAAGTAAACGTTGATTACATCCAACGAAACTCGAAACGTTTATGGCAAAATTTAAAGCGCGTGCGTTACGGGACAGTTGCGAATTTTAAGCTCCGAACGATATTCGCGACGATTTAAAACGGTTTTGAGCATTCGTTTCTCTCGATCAAACCGTGCAGACGATATTGTGTCTATTACGAAATATATTCGCCGTGTTTACGTCCGTTTCAATTGGAAATTACGCGTCAATAATAAACGGAAGTCGAATTACAAATTGAACGCCTAATGTCGTACGCTTTGAACGTTAGCGCTAATGCGACGTAAGAGAAAATTATCTTTTGCGTTTTTTTTTTTTGACGGGCATTTTAATAACGAAATATTAACGTCGGCGGGCGTCGTGGATTACGCGCCATTTAACATCTAGATACTCGTTAAAAAATACGAACAAATCGTACGCGTATGGGTTTCGCCCGCGCAATTGCTCAGACGCATAATTACGGCTAGTAATTAACGTTCAACTAGCTGTTACCTACTCGAAAGTTTTAATCCAACGTTACTCAATGATATCGGTATAGTCGAAAGTTAAATCCTTAAACTCTTAAAGGAATCAATTAAAACTTAAAACCGAGATTTATAATAATGTACGTATTATGCTGTACGACAATATATATTACGAACCGGAAAGTTTCTACGGATAAACGTTTTAACGGTAACTTTGGAAAAACGGAAAACGTACGACGTTGTACTTGAAGTAAAACAAGGTTTCGCGATCCGAAATCGTCAACGGCCGGAAATGGCGCTCGCGAACAATTCGATAGGGCCGAAATAATGACGGCGGCCACCGTCGAATATCCCGTTCGACGTTTTTGTTCGAACCGCCACGGTCATTCGTCGAATATTCCCGTCCCGGTAAACGCGAAACAGCCGTACGGCGTACGTCATTAGGCCATCGACGAACGCGCGTCAAAAAACGTCGATGTTACGCGACGTCGAAATCGATCCCGCGCGTAGCTTTTGCCCGTAATTCGAACGTTTTTTAATCGCGACACCGAATCCGGCAGACTGCCGCGCTCAAACACCCGAAGACGTCCTAAATACAAACGTTACGATAAATCGATAAACACGTAGACGTTCTTTAAACGGCGGGCGCGTCTCGATATCCGAAAACAACGTGTTAGAGCGTTATTAGGATATTATTCGTCTAATTCAAATCGCCCATAAAAAGATTCACACTCGGCGTACGTGAAATCGACCCGCTTTAGTTAAATCGTTTTTTTTTTGGTCGACAAACTCGTCGCAACTGGCGGGACGAGGCGCCGTGACATTTCGTCGCCTACTGTTTCCCGTTTTCAAACGCTACACGCGAAATAAATAATTTACACGTCCTCTGGATATTTATTGTAAACATTTCGGGACTCGATCGAATATCCGGATAACGAACTAGACATTTCGACGATATAACCGCGGGCCCGAATAAATTACCGTAACGCAGGACGTTTTGAATTTCGGTCGCCGGAGTTGCAACGTGGTTATCTAGACGCGACATTGTCAATGCGACGAGTAATATACGAAAATACGTGATATTTTATTTTTCGTTATTCCGATAATATCGAATTTTAGCACAGCCGCGCGCACTACGGTACGTTTAATTTTAAACGTTGTAAAAATGCGTTTTCGAAAGACACGGCGAAGTTAATACGTCGTATTATGTGAAGGTAAAAATAAATTGCATGTCGACACAAACTCGACCCATACTCACATATATATTTATATATACCGTATACATATACGCTATAACCTATAATAATGTAACGTTACCTTATTAATGACTATGCGATAAGGTTGTAACCGAAAGAGCAAATCGAGTAGAATCCCCTAAAAGGGTCGGTAATTTTTTTTCCAAAGAAATATAATTTATTAACGCGTAATACGAATTCCGGTTGACAATGGATATTCCCCGGACGAATAAAGCACGCCGATGTAATCGATCGATGTTCGGAAATCGTTAAGCGACATTTTTTTTAAACGTTTACACGGCGACGTACGCGTAATTACTATTATCGCACGAACGCGAGACGCACTGTCCCCGTCTAATATAGGTTATATAAGAGGTGGACGGTGGAAATCGCCACAGACGTACGGCCGAATAATGGATGGGAAAATGTCGACAAGAGAACTAGACGAAATGAACGGGCGACCGAAAATGTCAGCTGCGCTTCGTTATATTTAACGTAAACGTCACTATTGTACTTTGGTCTTGTGTTACCAATAGCTTTTACAAATCGCGGAATCGAAATTCAACGATAAATTTTATTGGGAAAAAAACGATTATTCAATATTTGAAACGGTCCGAATATGGATCGTAATACGATACGTTTTTTAGGGCACGTATTGATTGGAATTGAATTGACGTTTGCGAACCGATAGGAACACGATACGTTTCGGTACTTATTAGTCCGAACCGATTAAGCGTTGGACGCTAATTTTGTAAATATTGTAAACAACGTGTGACTTAAATAACGACCGGAGCTAATTTCAAAAATTAAAAATTAATTAAAATACTTAAGACGTCGGGGTCGAGTAAGAGAAATTCAAAAGCGTGTTTTTCGACCGAAACCGATTTAATTATTCGGGGATAACTATCGTCGACGTTCCCCGAATATTATTTAACAAGTTTCCTTGGTGAGCGTAACGAAAATTATGTGTACTTAGACAAAAGTATGGAAAACGGATTTTGTATACACAAGCGGTCGCTAAAAACGGAAACCCAAAGCAACGAAATAAAATAATTGGGAAAAGTGTTTATTCGACGGAACTTTACCGAAATTGAATATACAATGTTCGATATTAATTTATCATAAAATACGGGTGCGTAATGTAGTTAAGAATTTGACGTACGTTCCGTAAGGTTCGTATTTACATTTCGTTATATTTATATATGTATATATACAATAAAAAACTTCAAAAGCCGAGTCGATTGATATTTAAATTTCTTTGAAACAACAACGTTGTAAAGTTTAGAAAATTTTACACAAAAAAACAATGACATAGAAAAAAAGCCCGATTTATAAAGGCGAATGAATATATAGCCGGGAAGAATTACGTTATCGCACAATACGAAATAATGACCGTCGAAATAGGTTTAAAACGTCCGTAACGATACGCGTCGTAATTGTCGAAACAATTAGCGTAATTATTATAAATATTAATTTCGTTAATGTCAAAATATTATACGCGAATATTTCGTAATTTTGTTTCGATAAAAACGAACGGACGCTTCGGAATACCGACTGTGTGTCCGGTGTATAACGAATTATCAAAAAACCGGAGAAATCGTACGCAAGTAAATAACCAATAAAACCAAAAACATTTCTAATAAAGAAACGCTTTGATGACGCACCTAACGGATGCCAATCGTCTGGGTCGGGATTACAGAGCAACCATAGAAATAGCGCGTTTCGCGAGAATTTCCAAAAAAAAAAAAAACAGAGAGAAACGAAACAATTAAAAAAGAAATCTTCCGGCCGATCGCGGTTCGATCAAACGCATACCCTTCAAAAAACAATATGGCGACGAAAAACCTAGAATCAAAACATGAAACACGTTCACGATATTCCACGCTCACAATTTAAAAGGAACAATTGTTACGGTTACCAAAAGGAACAGATCCAAAATATACAATAATAAAGGTAAATCGTTACGAGTACCGGGACGGCCAAACGCGCCGACTTCTATATAGCGACATGACCCCGATCAACTGGACCACCACGATGGTCCGACCCTCCCGAATATTGTCATGAAACGCAAAAATTACTCCCTTAAACCCAACGATGATCTCACATTGTCGTCACTGTGGCTTGCACACTCGAGCTACCATTCACAACTGATTGAGAATTCGGTATAGCGAGGGACGAATACAGTTCCTAGCTTTCCTACCAGTGTTCCGGCATTTTAACTATATTGTCGACGAATTCGACTTATCTTAGCTAATCCACTTCACGACTTATATTACGCTTTTTGACTTGACGAGCCGAGCGCGGTTGGCATAATTTGTTTCGTCGTCCGTTTCTTTTATTTATAAATATCTTTATTCGCTACCGACGCTTTTCAAAATAACAAAATAATTCTCGAACGCACGATCCCGAACTTTATTCAAAATAGTTCGTTTATCCAGAGCTCAACTACGTTATTCTTTACTTGTATATTTTTCAGCGATTTTATATTCCTTAATTTAGAGTTCATTGCCACTTTTTTCGAGTTATTACAGCGTAAAGTCGATTTGTTACTTTTCGCAAAGGAGCCGACTTGTAGCCCGACGACGTGGCCTTAAGATAATTTCCGTCGTATTCAGCATAGGTTTAACGGCAGATGAAATAAACAGACAAAGCGACGATTATTTATCCAGCGAATAATATGGAACTGAGCGACTTGATTTCGCATTTTTTACTTATCGTATTGTTTTTGAATTTACGGACGCGATTGCGGATATTCGCCAAAACGTTTTTAAAACTACGTATTCCAGTATCGTAACGGTGTCGAACACTTTCCATAAATCGCACTCAGCCTCGTTTTTCGAATACAACGATCCAACTATTGCCTTCAAATTCAAAATTAGGACGTGACTGCGAATGTTCCATTCGAACCGACATTCAAGAGCATCCGCCGCAGCTTTCGACAATTTTTTAATTCAAACGCTACGAGAAAAGAAACGTATTTTATCTTCGCAGTGTATTTTTTTCATTATAAATACATTTCCCGATTTCTTAAACTCACCCACTGTATTTATACACACACACACACGTAACGTTTTCTTGGCAAGTACGCGTAGGATTATAGTGTCAACCGCAAGGGCAATCGCGATCGGTTGACTCGTTTTTTTTTTTAGTCCTCTTGTGCGAGTCACGAACATGTCGTTTGTCTAAAATAATCTTACTTCCTGTTCGCCTTTTCTTAAGGCGATTACGTCAAATCCTTTGGCGAACACACCCGACGAAATATCCGCCGGTCGCCGGTTGCGACCCCCAATACGTTTCACGGTTAACCGAGGCGACTTCGACGCAAAGTCCGTGCCCGCCGCGGGTTTCTAGTCAAGGCGATATTTATTCGCTCGCGCTAATATTATCGGCGTTTTATTATTAAACATTTAGGTACTTGCTTAGTACAAATGCCGAATTTTCGTTTAGACAAATGATCAGCGTGCTCATTTTTTTTTTGTCCCCTAATTGATTATGTTTAAACGTGTCGTAAATACGATTTCTCTAATATTCCTATAATTTTTTATTCTTTGATAATATAGACGGTATTCCGATGGGAACCAGCCGTCTATTGGTTTTTATCAAAACAAAAACTATAAAACAATCGTTCGTAAAATGTTTACACGAAAGAAAGAACTAATATCTAAAATAACTACGGCGACCGGTATGAAAATTACGACGCGCGCGCATATGGTCGCGACATCGATACGTAGACGATACAGCGTGTGGACGTTCCGTGTGAAGAATAACGCTCGAACGCAATACCGAAGTACGCGGGCGGTTTTTAAACGAAATACGTAGTCGACGAACGACGTTCGTCGTTTCGCGAACCGGAATCGCTGAAACGCTCGCGCCTCACAAAACGGTGTATTCGACCGAACGTTGTTCGGCGTACCTGTAACGGCCGCTCATGTACGTCCGGTTACCGAAAATAGAACGCGTTATTTACGCGAAATATACGTCGTAGTTGTCCCGAGTCGACGTCGTTTTTAACTACAAAAATTGTACCGCGTCAAATAACGGTCTTAGTTATGGCTCTCTAACGTTTCGGTTATCGACGTTCAAACGTTACCGATAAGTATACGTACTTACAGTTGGTTACGCCACGAATATTCGCCCGCGACTAAGGGTAATCGAATTCATTCTACCCCTCACACCACCCCACCGTCGCTCGTTAAATAGACGGCGAACTTTTCGCGGAGCGAACCATCCGAACGTAATGCCGAGGTGTACGACGGTTTACAGACGAATAGTCTCCGTAACTCGATCTTCGGCGTTATCGTTTTTTGGGCGCGTTTCCGAAAATCGCCGTTTAAACCGACGTGAATTATTAGTCGCTTTTTTTCGAACGATATCAAAACATTCGCCTCGGGACAGTCGAATCGTCGCGATCAAACGGAAATTACCTACGCTTGTTTCCCTTTTCAAACCGACAACAATCGCCGGGGCCCTGTTCAAAACAACGCGTACCGAAAAACGCCGTACCCCGACCAAACGAAGTCTGACCTTACCTAACGACACGTAACGTAACATTATCGTCAAAAACGCAACGACCTTCGCCATCATTAACTCCGTGGCGCTCCTCCTACGTAATTATAATCTCGCGGTAATTCCGTTCCATACGAAATTGCGTTGTAGCCGGTGCCATCTTGGCACGCTCTTATTTTTTCCCTATAATACAAACCGACCGACGTTGAAATCATTATGATTCGATTAATGAAATGTACCCGGCTCTACTTACGTTTGTGTTGAACTAGATTCGTCAATTAATTCGTAAATACGCGTTCTTAAACGATTTCCATTCGACATATTTACGAAGTTACTCGTTAATAAAAATTAAAAATTTTACATATTGTAAATATTACGTAAAGATTCGTATATATTGTAATAGTCGAAACGTAATGGGTTTACGTCCAAAGTTTCCCGAAAATTAAAAAAAAAAAACCGAAAATTCTTACGAATAGCTAACGAAAACTGATCCGATTCATCGGAAATTCCGTACTCGTGTGTCCATCGATTGAAAAAAGAACGCCAATAAATACGCGTTAGAATGAAAGCCCGTGTATTCATCTGAATTATTGATAAGTATTCGGACGTTGCGTCTAGTTATAAACGACAAAAGCAACGCGCGTTAATAATTAATACGTTTCGAACAACGGCGCCTTGTATACAACCGTACGATGTAAATATCAGTATCGAAAAATAAAATACGAAATTCGTACTATGGTATAATTTTTATTACATTATCGATTTTCGACGTTCGATTACGAATTTCGTTTTGTTCCGATAACGCGCGCTGCTCGTCGAAACGACGGGATCATAAACACTCGCGCCGCCGGGTATATACAATAAATCGTGTGTCCGACGACTATGCACGTACGGTAGTGTGTACGATAGATTCTTTTCGTGAAAATTAACTGTCGTATTGTCGGAAACAAAAACCCGAGTGACGTTATTCGATTTTAATGAAAATCGTCGTTTCGAGCCGATGGGTAATTCGTTCGATTTTTCGTAACGATTTACAGACGATCCCCGAATTACTGGGACGTAATAATACATACCCGAAAATCGCTATCGTCGGACGATAATAAAAACACGCCGGACCGCCTTATTTGAAGTTCCCGAAAATTCGTTCGATCGGTTTTTGAAAACGTTAAATACGTACGTATATTTCCGTAAAACTATGTTTTATCCCCAGACGTAATCTGTATATACATGTTCAAATAATTTACAATATGTTTAATCAAACCTTTTCGTAAAAACAATCGAATCACGTATTCCTACACAAATAACTCGCTACACGTTGATAATTAAATGTATTTCCCGACAACCGAAAAATACGTCCCGGAAACCGTTGGAACAATTTAAATTTCGACAACAATCGTTTACGATACAAAAACGACGGTGTTGCCGTTTGATCGTAAAACGAAAATTGAAATCGACAGTTTCCAAATATATCTGTATATATATATATATACGTGTATCACGAGCAATTTATTTTTACGCCTCTTAATCTGTTATTACCAATACAATCCGTTAGCGCTCACGCGTAAGGACTGAATTTGAAGCAGGTTGAATTCGCCTAGAGGAAATGTAAGTAATGTACTTTCGGCAACGTTACCTTAATCAATTTATTATACGGATGGTTTTAATTTCGAGACCAAAATTTAACGTAACGCCGACCAGGCGGTCGAAGAAACATTAATAGGAAACGACAACGGCATTTGTCTTCTTTGTCCCGTACACGCCTTCGCTGTAA
This sequence comes from Geopemphigus sp. TES_GeoC_2020, assembly GCA_025469175.1. NCBI lineage: Eukaryota > Metazoa > Arthropoda > Insecta > Hemiptera > Aphididae > Geopemphigus > Geopemphigus sp. TES_GeoC_2020. Next base: position 33,486 of record JAIPRN010001419.1, read on the forward strand.
GGACCGTATCATTGCGTTTTTAGTATATATCGAAATATTAGAGTATGGTACACAACAAAATGTACTTGTACAAGTTTTAACGCGAATATATATATATATATGTACGTACGCGTAAATGTCTGAGAAATCTGCGGACGTGCCGTCGTCAATACATAGCCCCCCCCCCGTTATCCAGACGCGCACGTATAAAACCGTTCGGCGTTGAATTCTTTTCCGTTTCCGTTTGAAACGAATTAATGGCCAGTTTTAATTTTCGAATCTACGTATTGTTTCGGGCTATCACGTTCCATTTCCGTTCGCTTATTCCCAGTATTACGTACCCCCCTTTAAATTCGAAAATGGAAAACCAATAAAACCGTATTATCGCCGCTAGCGTAGCCGTGAGTTTTCGTCCATTGCGCTTAGAACAATATTATTAAGTATTGCGTCACGCGCCGTGGTTAATTTACGATACGGGACGGTCTTCCGTGTACGGGTAACGCAATATCGTATTACCGTAAACGTTTCTTTCCACGAAACGATTTCGAACGGCTCGTAAACTCGAGTTTAATCGACATTTTCAACGAGCCATTACGGATTTGAACGAAAACGATATGAATCCTAAAACGCTAAAACGAGCGTTTCGTTAGTATTTCCGTCGTGATTTCTCGTTCGCGACGTACGGGCCAGTGTCGCCGACACGCGAAATACGATCGCGTCGAATTTTCGATCGATCGTTTATTAATTACGGTTCACGCACCACACAGGCATAAACACGTAAACCACTCCGTGTAGTAGAACGCGTGAACAAATCTGAATCGTCGATACGTACGAACAATCGCTTATTCGCGTCTGGACCGTTAAAATTCGCCCGGTCCGTTATTAAAACACTTCAATCACGTTGAAATTACGCGAATCCTTCTTAAGACCTATTCGGGTTCACGCGATTGAAATATTGGGGTTACGCCCAACCATCCCTAATCCGCGCTATACAAACCTTACGGACCGTCACCGTCCGTCTTGTCACCTCCGCACGTCGGTCCGGTATCTACCGCAACCCGTCACGACGGTCTTAAATTGGAAACGGCGAACCGACGAGAACGTTATATGCGCACTTCAGCTCTAAACACGGGACGCGCGAAAATTATTCACCGTTGTCCGTTGAAACACGTTCTGTGGATACCTTCTCGATACGCGTCGGCGTATAGATCTTTCAAAATTAAACTACGATCGTTATCAGAAAACGTCGGGTTTTGGAGACCGGTGCGATATGAACGTTTTCGTAGCTATCGAATCGCATATTGTACCGAATCGCGACATTCACGAACAAATCGATAACTTTTACACGTATTTATCCGTTCCGGAATAACCGTACTTGAAATTATATTACGTATCTATTTATAAAATTGTTCCCGACTTATCGATACGAGAACAATCTCTCAAAATCGACCACCGAAGTGTTGACCACCCGAATGACGCTACGACAAGAACGATATACATATGAAATTGCTTCGGGCGGTACCGAATTAGTGGCGATACATTCGCGTTGCTCGTTTCTTCGACAAATTCGACGCGGATAACGCAATAATATCCGTGCCAATTCACTCCCCACAGTGAAACGGTAAGTACGTTGCGCGTAATACGTACTTACGGTCGGGTTTTTCTATTTTTCTCCAAACCATACACAGCCATTAAGGTACTCGCGGAAGTTAGAATCGGTAGTTTGGTGACGTTTTAAATCGAAAAACGAACGCGTCGAGCGTGGCGAATTCGACTGTTGTCTCGATATCGATAACACGTACGACTGAACTAGGACGACGAAAAACTTGATTATAAGTTTCCAGAGGAAGGGAATATTTCAAAAAAGAATAACGCGCGATTTATTCCTATCAGGATCTTTTCCGCTACCGTTCGCGTAACGATATCATACGCAGCTGCAGCTGGTGCTATTCCAAACAACAGAAATAATACCCCGTCTATAAATTTTGATGGATATATATATATCAATAAATATTGATATTGATTTGTATATATATTGAGGATTTCACGTATTCTATAAGCCTGTAGCTCGCGTCAGAATTCGAAGTATGAAATAAAATTACTCGTTTTTGTACAAAAAAATACCGCGTATTATTGCGAACACGTAGCGTTCGTTTAAAATCAAATACCGAACTACCGACGTATTTCTAAACAAATAATAACGATAAGAACTTTCGAATATCTTAAAACGTTCGGTTGCGCGGGTTTCCGAAATATCTATCACGCGCGTCGTGATCAATGCACTGTAAAGTACATTTTATTCGCGAATCGACGTTTAAACGTGTGTACTTAGAAGTACAAGCGAAAATAACGTAAATTCGAAACGAATAGAATATTCGAAATAACGATTTCGGGAATACGTCGATTGTGGATAGCTTCGGAAACGAATTACGTTTGGATAAGAATTTTTCAAAAACGCGTAAATCGGTTGATTTCCGGATTTATGAGCATGATATTCCGATGGACGTTATCACTTGTAAAGTTCCTTCTTAAAACGGTGTGCTTCGATAATAACGACGAATCGATAAATACTCGTTATTACGTCGTACCTGTAGATTTCAAATGGGTAACAGTATAAATCAAAACGTTATATAAGTTAAAACGAAACGTTTAATTATTTTATGATAATTAAATTGCTTTACTAATGATTATCGCGTAATGAGAAATATTTTATAAATAAACGTAACGATAACGAAATTTCCGATTCATTTTTAGCGAATCTCGTCGTAGTCTCTCTTCTAGATGCGCGACAGTTCTAGTAATTATTAAAAATTTTCCATTTTTTTTTCGATGTAAAACGTACAGTTTTACTTTTTTACGTCGATCGAGTGACGCACCTGCTTGAGGATATTCATAAAAAATGAACGGCATAAATCAAAGACACGTACGTGGAAAAACGGGCTGATGTACTGTTGAGCTGTTCTATCAATCGCCGCTTGCTTAACTACGATTTTATAACAATAGCGTAACTATATTCGTATTATAGTTTCGCGTACGCCACGAACGTACTGTAGGTTTGTATGTTTGTACTTTTGCGCAAAAGCGGTTTGGAATTCGTAATAGATAAATACGATGACCTAACAATAGAAAAAAAAGGGCGAAGGAAATATTTACTTACTATAATAACAAACAAAAAACAGTCCGTTATGAAATATGCTCGCATTTATGTAGCACTGTATTGAACTTCGGATATTCCGAGTCTATTATTAGTTTAGGGGCATATATAATACGCTAAAAGATTGAGTAAATTGAGCGACGATTCTCAATATTTCGACGAAAACGTATTACAACGGGAATTACACAAAACACGGACAGCGTGCACAGTGTGCGTAATAGGGTAAACTGAGAGTTGTTTACCCACGATCTGTTATCGTATTAACATTGTCGGAAATATTCAGTTTAAAATCGAAAGTTCAAATAACCTATAAACCATAATTTATACGGTAATAAATATCGAAACATTCGACGACGCCACTACCGGGAAATAGAAGCGCTTTACCGTTATTTTAAACTTTTAAACGTTCGTAAAACGGAACGTTTTTAATAAGGTTCTCGTGATAAATACCATCGGTATACTTAAATTATATAGTTCGGTTAACTACGTAATAAAACGTCAAACTTTAACGCCGAGTATATCACAACGTCCGTTAAAATGAATGTAAAAAACAGAAAATATGGTTATTAAACGCCGAATAAACGACCGTATAAAATAACAAATTTCAACGTTCGGAAAACTGTGCCGAAGAAGGCGTTTCGTCTGGTACGACGTACGTTCGAACGCAATTCGGCTTATCTTTAATTTTAATTTTCAATCAAACGAAGCCGCTAAACTGCTCAACGTTTTACCGATTTCCTTCCATCTGTCACAGCGAGCGTTCCGATAACGCTACTATTGAAATCGAACATCCGGAGGAGAATAAAAAACGATCGAATTCTAAAAATTATCGCCGTATCTTACCGTCGATCGTCTTTGGGGTATACGAGAACGTTCGAACGTTCAATATCGGCGCGTTCCGTTTGCGTTCGTGAAATCGATGTCGAAGAAAAAACGAATCACGATAAACAAACCCTTCTCGATTTGTTCGAAAAATTAAACCCTATTGGGGCCTCTGATTGAATTAACTATGCGCGATTAGGTTTAATAAAACTATTTGATTATCACGGATTTCCATGGCCCGGTCAAATTTCATATTTCGAAAAGACGTTTAACGAAATATACAAAACAATGGAACCACGTTTAATTTACGTAAAAAATGGTTATTCCGTCGCCGACGGTATAATGGCTTAACTTTAATCGTAAGCTTTATTCCGAAACAGTTTGTTTGAATAAAAATCGAATTTCGCCGGCGACTCTATTAGTTCACTTTTTTCATCCGTTCGCTTCATTACGGATTAACCATCGACTTTGTGACACGTAGTCGGTACTCGTTTATGTATTAACTATTGTTCCCCGTGAGTTTTATACGTTTTTTGTTTCGCGCTTCTGTATATTCGCGAATTAAAAAACCGGACGGTCTCTGTAGACAAAACAAATAAAAAGTGTAAACCCTTCGTCGTTTCGATTCGGATTAATCCGACCGTGGTGTTTGTAAACGTTCCAACGTAGATATGTCGAATATATCCGGTCGTTAATAAAACGGTTTAGAACTATCGCGTAGTCGAGAGTTTTTGTTTTCCGGCGTTGGTTTTTACGTAAGCGCCCGGCAAGCGATAACTGAAACGTACAAATGAACGACGGATTAATTCGGACGAACGGAACGGATTACGGTGTCGTAATGAGAAAGGTGTTCGCGAAAAACCCATTTCTGTTTTCGAAATCTAGACCACGAGTATATTCGGAATGACGAGTAGCAATTTTGAACGGTCGCCTGTAGCGCGTAAATTGGATTATGACGTAATTTTTTGCCCGCCGACGGGTTCGTTAAACGTTTTTGTTCTAACGGAATGTGTTATACGAAAACAGTTCTACGATAAAACCAAATGCGGAACTCTACGCGTAAATACCCGAACGTTTTCCAAAAAAACAAAAATTAAATACGGACGCAGTTAGTGTGATTCTACATTATTATATAATAATTCCCGTAATTATAACCGTAATCTCCATTCGGACGCACGCGATATAGCCGACATTACATAATAAACGTGAAACAAGCGTACGCAGACGTTGGAAGTAATTATTTCGAGAATACGTGGTGTCAACTTTAAAAGTGCTTGTCAACAAAATCGTATATATATATAATACGAAGTCGTTATTTAGTATAATGTACCGAAAATGTCGCGGTTTTATTTTTTATTATATTTTCAATATAATAAAATATTATTTTTATAGTTTTATTTTTTAATTTTTGTTAGTTTACGTCGCTTCCAACAGTGTCGCGATATATATCGTCGTGTTCTAAACGAAAGAATATGAACGACGATGCCGCGAAAATTAAACCGATTTATTTACTATACAGGTTCGAAACGTTTGACGCCACTCGGATATGTCGTTTAGTTTTTCAGCCCGATTCCGTTCACCGTAGGAAGAGCTCGATCAATGTTTATAATAAAGCCGACACTTGTAACAATAATAATAATAATATCGGAATTTACGAATATTTAAACGCGAAACGAAAAATGTTAACGCTTAAATTGATATTTTTTCGCGATTTTTACGGTGTAGTCTTTTTAATACCGTTAACGATTAATACGCTTAAAAAAAAGTAAAACGTATTTTTAAAACTTTTTTATATTGTTCGGTTTCGGCGAACAATCATCTTACGAAATACGATCTACGGTATTTTTGTACTGCGTCTTTAAACGTCGTAAATCTAGTTTTTAAGTAATTTACCCATAAATCACGATCATTTATTTTCATATTTTCGTACACCCGTAATATATATATATAAGCGTGTAACTTTAAATAGACGAAATTTCGGTAAACATACTTTCCATCGACCAAAGCAAGGAATTTTGGGCATTTTAAAAACCAACGTAAGATTCCGAATTTTATAAATCCCGTTTAAATTCTTCGAAATATTATGGTTCTTTTGACGTCCCTTAGTCATACCGTTATACTAATATAATACGTATTTATTAATAATACAAAAATGTTTAGACCCAAATTGACGAAACATGGTTTATGAAACGTATAACTTAACCTATTAGATTCGAAGTTGAATTATTAAACAGTATCACGGTAGTTAAAAACTATTCCAAGCCAAATAAAAATTGAAATATTTTTAATACGAGAAAATTAATTCGAAGTGCCGATGGCGTTGCACTTTTTTACTTAACACGTCCGTTTCGATATGAAGTATTAATTTTTACTGTATTTAGACGCGCGTGTTTTTTTTTTTGTTCGTTTAATAACGAAACGAGCGACGATAATTAATCGACGCTTCGGAGTAGTAATATTTCCGTAATTATGTACTGAACACGGACCACGTCGTATTTAATTCTATGTATAAGCCATGAAACGTGATCGATTAGAATAAGGATTTTCGAATTATTTATTTTTCACGCCAAAATATAAGTAATGAATCCTAAACAAAATTACGTTTGTTTCCGAAACACGACGAATCGATTGTACGCCGTACGTATGCCGACGTTTAAATCGATTCGTTAAAGGTTTAGTAAAAGTTTGAAGAACGAGCCTATAAAAATAGTACAAAGAAAAACTAGGGGGACTTTATTGGGAAGCTTGTTTGAAAATCAACTACGGAACAGCGATTAATTCAATTAGAGACTACGGGGAAATATCGAATATTCGTTGTTAAATTGTAAACGCGTACGTTTTAAGAACTAATCGAACCGATCTATAATTTTTCGCAATAAACGCCGCGCTCGCGTACGATAATCAAATATTAAAATTTACGACCTCTTATATTTATTGTTAGCGTTCGCCTTACCCGACGACGTTCGAGCGCGTTACGTAATTTAACGCCTTGGTAAAACGAACGAACGACGTTCTCCCCCCCCCTCCTCAATAATGGTTTTAGGCATTTTACGCACGGTGCCTAAACACCGCGCCGGATTACGCGCATTGCCGGCAACGTGTACACAATGCGCCATCGTACGGAGTTAAGTCTTCCCGGCCGCGGGCTATGTACGCTCCAGTAATTTGCATAAATTATACGGGAACAAATTTTACGCGATTCGAAATCTGGTACAACATGACTGGCATACGACGCGCGTATTAACCGATATCGTCCCGACGCGTGCGTGGATTTGTGAAATAATTACGTACGCCGACGACGTGTTTATCAACGGGATCGGGTCGATCGACAAAATATGGACGCGGACGACGCGACCCGTGTCCTATTAACGGCACGCCACATTTTTACCTAACGACCCTTAACAAGCAGCGGGTTAATGGTTTTGGAATACGTTCTTGGGCGCCGCGTACGCGGTAACCGTAACGTGTTTCGTGTACGATAACGTTAACGATAAAATTCTATCAAATTCGTTTTGACGAGAAACAACGATCGCGACCGATATAAAATCGCGGTCGTTATTCGCGAATTCCCGAAAATAAGCGCCTAATTAACGGCCGTTACAATCACAAGGATATAAAATATTGACGTTGTTCGGTAAAGAACGAGCGAACGACGCGGTCCGTGAATGCACGTTTAAATTCGTTCGCGTTCCCGTAATATAAACGAATACTATTTAAGCCGAACGTTTAGGTGTTCCGACTACCTACTACGAACGTACGTATTCCGACCGTATTGATTTTCTCGTAAATATTCGCGACATAATTGTAAACGTCGGAGCATTGTAAACACGGTTAACTCGGCGAAAATCGAGTGTATGAAATTTGATTTTTATGTATACGGTTGTTTTGTATAATACGTACGCGAGTAAATATAATACGTTCACGGCAAAAACGAATCGTTTTCCGTAGAATAATAGTTGAAATTCAGAAAAGAAATATCGATTCGGGAGAGGTCTTTCGGCCGTAAACTTATCGAATAATCGTAAATTCGTGAACGACGATTTCAATACGCGACAGAAACGAACGAAAAATCGCGGTCAATGTATTTTACAGTCCGTTAGAAACGCGCGGTAAACGGAATATTGTTACATTCGTACAGGTTTAATAGGGTTTCACTCGCGTTTTCGGTAAAAACACAAAAACGTTATCGACGATTATTTCGCGTCGTTGCGTAGAAATCAAAAACAAAATCGAACGTCCCTACGATTTCAGCGAATATTTCCAATTCGTTCCGCGACGATATAAACGTCGCCATTTCGTTCTCGACGGTGATTTTCCGCTTTAAAACGCGTGCCCGTCGCATCAGTATTGTTCGTGTCGGTTATTGCGGCTTTGGTCTCTTACTTCGTGCGCTTTGGCCTTTTACCAACTCAAACGCCGCTTTATTTATTATACGCGAACAACGCGTACAACGCTCTGGTCGCCGTACCGATTCCGACCGTATCGGAATCGCGAAACGAATCATTTCTTGTGCCGTATTAAACGTGAACAGGTGACGAGAGACGACGACGACATTTCCGCGTGAAACGCCGGCGGGCTTGGAAAACGACGGAACGTCGTTTTCGCGTACCGACGCCCGTACGGTACGGACGTCATTCTTAAAGACGTATTTTTAAAAAAGAAAAACCGCGACTTCCGAACACCTATCAACGATACCATCAATATCGCGACGACAGGACGCGTTATATATCATCCAAAAGTGCCAATCGACGTCGCTTAAAGTCGGCGAGACGATCAATTATTTACGCGATACCGTTTGTCGAACACAATCGATCGTATTATCCGTCGTCGCGATATAATTATTTAAGTACCGGCGACGTACGCGTTCTACGACGATAGTGCCGACGGCCGGCCGCGACGTCCGTTCGGCCCGTGCACGCGCGAGTCCGCTATTGTTGTACCGCCAACGTTTCGGGCTGGTGCGCGCGGGCCACGGGAGACGACGACGACGACGATTGACATTTCTCGTCGTCCGCCGACAAAAGAGTTAGTCACGGTACGCCGCGCGGTTACCGTCCCGAAAATACCGTCTTTACGCGATTTTTCCTTTTCGACCAGGGTGTATTAGAAAAAAGTTACTAGGTCACGTTCCGGATTTCGACCTTCAACGTCGGCTAACGAACGAAAACGGGAGTCGTCTATATTTGCCCGAGACGACGCGCCCGAATAACGCATTCACCGAGTGTGCCGCGGGCGGGAAAACCGTAAAAACCGTCTCGATGTTTCGATGGAAAACGCGAACGGATTTCCGTAAGACTAATTAGACACGAAACCCGCGGAGCACGATGGCATTCGTACACTTTACGTTAGGGCGTACGCGTATGTGTATACCGCCGAATCGTAGCGGTCGTAAAACACGACCAAATACGTTTACCGTACGATTCCACCAATTATTATTATGAGAAAACGAAACGTACACAGTCGTAGTAGTGTAGCTGTCGCGACACGCGATTTTCGTTCGATTTCTTTAGTTTTCCCCCGTCGGTTAAACAAACGCGGCGAAACAATAATTAGTTAGTTTGCGATTTACGATTTCCGGTGATTCGCGCGACATTGGGTCACACTAGAGTTAAACGCCCCGCAAGGATTATATTTCCCAGAGTGGCCGTCGCGACGGTATCAAAAGTATGTATGTATATAAACTCAGGGAAAGACGCTTCTTTTATCGATACTTGATAGTTTATCGTTCGTAAAACGCGAAAATATACATATATATTATAAAACGTTATTTCGTCGTTGAAATTTTTATGGTCGTTCTATTTCAAAGTCAATAATCGTCTTATTAAAATTATAACGCCGCGTTTAATTAAGAAGTTCGGTAGGTTATAAGTCGACGTAATTAACGTTAAACAGATACTAACTAAACTCGCTGGAAATCATCGTTATTATTTGGCGTACCCGACGCGCTTCGAGTTGCTCGGCGCAACGTGAAACGCGATAGCGTCGCCGCGTAATCCCCGAGATCTAAATTGTCAAAACCGTTTTTGTACGGACGTTGAAATATCATTGCTGCCTCCGTTTCCGGTACTATTAGTAGACGGGTAGATAAATCCTAGTAAACATTTCGAACACGCCGTATACACGCGTCAAACCGGTAAACTATGGAATACTTTGAGTCGACTTTGAAAAGTTCGGCGTTTGTACTTTAATACGAGCCCGTCGGGCATTGTACAACGTGACGGTAGTAACGTACGGTTTAACAGCGACCGTACACGTACGACGAAATTTGCGTGAACCTCGCTTTTTTCCAAAAGTATCCCGGCGTATACACTGGCCGTGTATATGTTTATATGGCGATGTAAACGATTCTCGGGGAATCCGTTGCACTCCGGTTTCCGTATAGTAGAACCGTCGTTTGTCCAATTTGCGTATTATTTCGAACATCGTTTTGAGTAGCTTAAATCATAACAGAACGACCGATATCATTACACGGCGATCGCCGAGTATTGTTAGTATTACAGTCTATTAAAGAGATACCGTTTGCCGGAAACACGCGGTAATATTTACCGGGTAGTTTTACGTTTTCTTTTTCCGTCGTATTTCCAAATCGTTTCTATTTGTATTTCTATCTAATATTCGACGTATTTTTGAAACGAAATAACGGCACAATACGAATAACACGTATTGAAAGGTTGTTTTGTACGCAATATTTTATCACGCATATTGAATTCGATTTCCTGATCCGAAATCGCGTTAAATATTCAATCGAAGTATTTCGAATTGTTGTATTTTTATACGAGAATTTCAGGAAGTCAACTAATTTCACTAGACAACGAAAACGTAATGTGTTTTCGTTCTTTCGCTATCTCAGAAATAATTTCGATAAAATAATTACTGTCCAACCCTCGGAAACCATCTTTCGTCGCACCTTATTGAAGCCGTTAGCGATTTATAACCGATTCTGTACGTTAACGGTTTTCGACGACTTTTACAGTTGTCATTTTATAAACGTTAGCTGATTTGAACGAATCGTAATAGAAAATCGTATTATAATAATTCGTGGCGTAATAATAAAACATGTTTGATTGTCAATTCACTATCGGTTACGGATAAATGCCTCAATTACCGAGAAGGAATTAAGTAATCGTTCAAAACGAGTATACGCTAATATTATTTATTTATTTATGTCGTTAGTGCAAAATGAAAATTTTGCAAAAAATTTACTCGACCACCAATCGACGCGTTATTCCGACCTTCATTTTTAAAAGCGTCAACTAAATAATTAATAAAATGTCGCTGTCGAAATAATAATACGTAAATATAATCGTAAACGATCATCCATGTATATTCGATCTACGAGATCCCGACTAAAACGTTAATCAAATGAATAAGAGAGACTACATTATGTTCAAAGAAGTCGTTTTTTCGTTTAAACGACTTATCATATTTACGTTTTTGAGCCGACCCGGCGAACAGCTAAATGAGCGGTTAACTTCGTTCTTTGTCGACGTACCGACCAAAATCCGCGTGAAAAATTTAATAATAATAATAACGTTTCGTAAATATACCATGACGGCTAATATGTCTGAAGGTTGAGCTGTGGGGGAGGGGAGTGAAGAAAAAATAATAAAGCCAAGGATTTCGTATAAATCGTCTAAAAAAGTCTGAAATTAATATCATTAGAAAACAGCGAGAGGAGAATATATTAACGAGACCGTCGGTAATAGTTTCGCGCCACAATTTGTTCACGCCACGCTGCCTCATGGTGCGGGACAAACGTTTAATGGCGCGCGCGCACGTGTTATAGCGAGTACACGTTTCGATGGAAAAAATCCGAATTCGAGTTGAAACATTTACACTTTACCCCCCGGGGAGGGTAAAGAGGGGGGATAATTAAGTGTACTCTAGTGTAACTTGGTGATCGCAACGGTCCGAATGAAATTCCATAGAAAACCCATTTAGAGGATTATCGCAGTTCCGCGCCAAATTCTCGTCGATTAATATATGAATTACGTCCGGGCGAAGGTTTAACGCGTAAGCCCTTTCGCCGAACCCAAACAGGAACGAAGTTTAATTATTACGGTCGAAATAACGAAATTCAATTTAATAGGAAAAAACTCGTAGCGCATTGATATTTAGTTAACGTCCGACTTGGCTCCGAAAGTTAACCGTTCCCGAAGTTCTAAACGGCGTAGTTGGACGATTCGGCGGCGGCGGCCATTGTTTTGTACACCGGTCACTAACGCGGAACGGATATCGTGAAATAGCGTGGGTTACGTTCCGCGGATTTCTCGCCGAGGTTTTGCTCGTCGAACGTAGTCTTCGGAGTAACTAATTCCCATCTTCGACGGCCGGCGTTCGTAAACATTACGAATCGACAACGTCATCTTGTTAAATCGCCAAAACGATCGTTCTTTTTTCCGTCGATCGAGTTCGCTTCAATCGCCGCCGCGTGATTTCGTTGAATCAAAATAAAGCGAGACGACGCGCAAGTCGAGATTCGCTAAGCGTTATTTATTTCGAAAGTAAATGGATCGTTTACTGTTGCGCTGGAACAAATATATATATATATATATACACCTATACGTATTAAGTATTATTTATCGAGTCGGTTTATTAACTCGACGGAATTAACGAGGAAATATATTTCATTCGTTTTTTCCATTAGCCGAGCCGCCTTGATAATGACGGCGATAATATCTTCGCGGTTAAATGTACTACTACTTTTCATTACCGACAACACCGGTATATTCAATATAGATCGGACGAGTACGCCGTAATATTTACGAATGATCGGTGAGACGCGAGGAAACGAGTAAATATAAATCGGATACAATCGTCTTCGCGAAATGTTCTTTTCGCCGCGAGACCGACGGTGGTGGCGCTGGATGTGCGCCGACGGAGCGCGGCGTTATTCTATTCGTTTTCCCCGCCGGTCGTGTCGCTATCAAAACGTCCGTCGGCCGTTCGGGGGCGAACAAATTTGGACGGACCGAACCGTCGCCGTGAAAAAATGGACGGACGGCCGTGGTTAGGCTTATCGGGTGGCAAGGTTATGAAGGGATAACTTTTTGGGATATTACAATAGCCGTCCCTAAAACGAGAGATACAAATCGGCGGTCCCTCGCCT